>CAHIKZ030000894.1:687500-735000 GCA_903632075.3 Acanthosepion pharaonis | reverse complement strand
TTGCACCAAAATTTACATGCACATGCTCCAAGTTAGGGGAAAGGCCAAGGCCGACTTTGCATTTCCCAACTCCCATCGATAGTAGAAATAATCGATTTTTTCGTGCTTCTACGGCAGTTTTCATGTAGTTTGCGGCCATTTTCTACTGGCCAGAGTGAGAGCCTATAGCTGGCTGCCACGAATAGGCAGGAAGATTCTATTGGCCAGTGTTAGAGCCAACAACTGACTGATACGAATGTTAACTAGCATGCTAGCATGCAAAAAAATCGATAGCTGCATTCGTCACAAGTGGGAAAAATTTAAATCTGTCTGGCACTTTACTCCAATTGGCTCATTCGCTTGCTTAAACTCAACGTTGATTCTGATTGCGTAGAACTGGGTTGGGTGTGAAAAAGTATTTGTTGTTAACATTCTTTTTTCATTCGGTTTTTCCAGTTACGAGTCCTTTTTTAAAGCTGATCGTTTTGTGTTCATTTTGTTTAGTTCTTTTTTCGTAACAAATTTAATGTTTACTATAGAGCTTAGAAAAAATTCGCATTGTGAGATAGGCAAGAAGTAAGGCATGTAGCAACATCAGCACGGCAAAGGGCACTCCTTTAAAGGCAAGGAAGGGCAAAAATATTTTAAGTCAAGTGATAGCGATTGCTGTATGAGTCGTACGATTTTTGAATCAAGCACGGGCAACGCCGGGCCATGCTGCTAGTATATTCATATATATGTGGTTACAATTGTATAACTAGATATAAATGATGTCGGCATGAGCATACGTTTGTATATATATATATATATATATATATATATATATATATATATATATATATTCATGTACAATTAAACGAATATACGCGAACACACTCACACATATATTATTACAACTACTACTGATAATATATATATAAAGAAATGGACAAGGTCCGACAATTTATTTATTAAAGACATTTTTTATGTTTAACGTTGTTATTTATAGATACAAGTATTTAAGCAATTTAAGTTATGAATGTACGAGATTCATGGAAGATTGAAGTTTATAAGCAGTAAATTCTACCTTGTCTACCGAAAGGTTCTTTGTGGCCCAGAGGTAAGGCACGTCAGCGTAAATGACGGTTCCGTATAGGATGCAGGTTCGAGTCCTGTCAAAGAACGAATATTTTCTATGAAAATTTCTCGGACATTCAGGCCGGTAAATGTTATTTAATACTGTTTATCATAAACAGAGCATTTGCTTAAATACTTGTATCTATAAATAACAACGTTAAACATAAAAAATGTCTTTAATAAATATATATATATATATATAAAATGTCGCTGTCCAATAAGTGAAGGATATTTTTATCTTCGAAATAACTAACTGCTGATCGTGTTTAGAAATCACGCACAGTATCAAAGACCAAATCATTGAAATCTTGTTAATCGTGAGTGATCGTCTAAGTACAGATTAAAGTGAGCTTTGTTTGTTAAAATATGTCAATTTTATTATTCACTTTCTGCTGTTCAAATTTACAGTGCAATAAAATTAAAAAGTACACGATTAAACTTAAAATAATTTCGTAAAAAATAAAAGGCAGCATTCGTCAAATTTTATCGTTATCGAAAACTATGAATACATTAACTCAACATAGTCCTCACATAAAGGAAATTTTTATTTGGTAAAAAATTAAAATACGACGAAAGAGATAGTTCAAACAAATGTTTATGGCAACATTTAATTTATATGGACACACAACAAAGACAAACAACACGAACCGAATTTAAGAACAACCAATAAATTTAATCTTAACTCAAAATTGAAAAAATTACACACAAATTAAGTGCATTGTGTGCAACGTCTGCTTTCTCTCGGCAAAGCAGACGATACATGTTCAAGCTGCTTAAATTTCTTATACCCAGGCTGCCTAACAGAACCTAAGTAAATACTCACTCACTTTGGGGTTTGCTAGGCAGTCTGGCTTCCATACTTTTTCGAAATATACATTACAGCGAATTTTTATAATATACAGAAGTACACTGAGAAGAAAGCTGTTACAACGATACACAGAACAGTAACTACACATATGTAGCAAAATTATTATAGTATATATATATATATATATATATATATATAAGCGATTATTTTGGGAGATTTAGGCTAATGATATAGTAATCTCTCGAGCCTAGAATGACCCTCAATCTGGGACTCTTCAGCAGTGCGCATCCACTATCGAGAAACGAAACCGGACTGTTTCGATACAACGCAATCGTCATACCAACCACGGGCCTCGGATAAACCCGAAACAGTGTCCCAAGAGTACACGTGTTACAGTTGGTATGAGGTTTGCGTTGTATCAAAACAGTCCGGTTTTGATTCTTGGTAGTAAATGCGCACGGCGCAGATAGGACGAAACAGCCGTCGAGTGGGATATGCATTCTGTTGAGGATTATTCTAGGCTCGACGAATTTTTATATAGAAAGAGAAAAGAGATTATTATTTTATATCATTATATTATATATATATAATATATATATATATATTTTTATATATATATATATATATATATATATAGAGAGAGAGAGAGAGAGAGAGAGAGAACAGTAAGTTATATAATCCTGTGTTCTTATAGATATTTTTATTTTGACAAAATAGTGCTCAATGTAAATTTACAGAGCATTAATATTATAAATTAATTGATTTAAAATATGTTTTTTCCGCTACACAGTTCTAACCATGTTTCAAAAATGGAAGCTAAAAGCCCCGAATTTAATTTTGTAATTAAATTAAAGATTTATTAAAGATATATATATATATATATATAAAAAGAAAGAGAGAAAAAATTATTATTTTATATTTTATATCATTATATTTTACATATATATATATATATATATATATATATATATATATATATATATATATATATATATATATATATATATATATATATATATATATATATATATATATAAAATTACTCCAAAATTCGCTTGAAGATGAAATGGAACTAATGCTTTTAATTTAATTGCAAAATTAAATTAGGGTTTTTCCTATTTTTGAAACATGGTTGGAACTGTGTGGCGAAATAACTATATTTTAAATCAATTAATTTATAATATATATATATATATATATATATATATATATATATATATATATATATATACATATATATACAGCAAAAAAAAATTTGCTGTAAAAATACATATGCTCTGTTATACAAAATACATCGAGCTCGCTGTGGATCAGTTTTAATAACTAATATTAGTAGGATCCACCTGGATTATATACCAACGGATCGATTGCCTGTACTATATATATATATATATATATATATATATATATATAGAGAGTGTAATTTTTTCTTTAATAAGATTTCTCGAACATTATGGCCCGTAGAAGAAAATAAATATAAATATACTGTTTAAAAAGTAAACGGACCTTCTCCTCAAATACGTGTATCCACTAAAAATAACGTTTAAAGTGATTATATATATATATATATATATATATAGAGAGAGAGAGAGAGAGAGAGGGGAGGAGAGAGACGAATACAAAGAACTGATGAGCAGTATGACACAAGGTCTTCAAACGACCCTTTCGATATACAAGGCGTAGCTGAAATAGTTCCCACATAATGGTAAGAAATTAGCCAGAGAAAAATACAATTTTTACTTGCCGACGTTCAATAGCTCCATAGAAGTGACAGTTTAAAAATGTGGGAGGTATTTCTGCCGCACCCTGTATTTTGTCAAGAGACTGTTTTTCGAATGTTTAATAATTTTAATAATGTAATTATCGTTGTTGATTTATCGATAAAGTTTGGAAAATGATAATTTACTACTGTATGCTTGAGTTCGTGAAGTTCCTTATAAACTACTATTTTCAGAGTGAAGGTTATTTGTGTTCTATTGTGATAAGAAATGTTCTTCTCTATATGATCGTTCACTGTTGCAGACTATGAACCTCCATTGTCACACCCGTATAATCATATACGTACAAAGCTATCCATTGATAATAGACAGTAACATTATTAAACTCTGTGCTCACAAGGCATAGCCAAGGCATTCTCACATCATTAGTAAACATCTATGCAGATGATACCAGAATTTATGGGCACGCTTCTAAAGACCTAGATAATCGGAGCCTTGGAGCTGATCTCTTTTCTGACCTTGCTCTAACAGCTCAATGGGGAAATAATTCTTGCAGCTTTCAATACCTCAAACACCAAACAAGTATTGTTTCAGCATGAACGATCAGACCCCGAATTTTGTCTAGTCAGAGTAACGTGTTGTTCTCTCATTGAGTCACTTTGTGTTAAACGTCTATTTGGTCTCAAACGGAACCCCCATATACGATCCGCTGCTCAAGGGTAATGGAAAAATGTCTGTTGGTCCAGAAGCTATCTGACCACACCACCCGGCATGATTTCTCCTTAAAAGAGACAGGTTAGACCCAAAATGGAGCAGCCCAATCTCCCCTTTTCCAGCCTCGATAGAGTTCAAAACATTGCTGCGGCCTCACTGGGGGGGGGTGTTCTCAACTCTACAGCCTCTTTCCCACAGGCACAACCTTGCAGGACATGGCAAATAATTTAGACTTTTACTGCCTTATCACCTCAAGCCATTTCCACGGATTCAAATTGCTAGATGTGTGATCAGATGTAGATAATCCCATTCAGCTTCCCACCCGTCCAAGAACTGCTACATTGTAGAAAACGCTCCCACCTGGATGCTTCCCTAAACTCTACAATTTTAACCTCTCAGTGATCAATGGTAATATATCATCCTTCATAACCTTCACTTCCAATCGGCTCTTTCATTCATGTCATACACCTCAATGATCATAACCATTTCAACAGTAACTTTCTACTTTGAGTGGCTCTCGTGCTTTTTGTTGTGAAAGTAAATTATTAAAAACATTGTAGATTTTATACCTACATTTACTAAGAAAAGATTGTGAGTATCAGTGTGAGTGAACGTACATATGCCGGTGAGTTGGTGCTACCAAAATTTACATGCACATGCTCCAAGTTAGCGGGAAGGCCAAGACCGACTTTGCATTTCCCAACTTCCATCGATAGTGGAAATAATCGATTTTTTCATGCTTCTACGGCAGTTTTCATGTAGTTTGCGGCCATTTTCTACTGGCCAGAGTGAGAGCCAATAGCTGGCTGCCACGAATAGGCAAGAAGATTCTATTGGCCAGCGTGAGAGCCAACAGCTGACTGACACGAATGTTAACTAGCATGCTAGCATGCAAAAAAATTGATAGCTGCATTCGTCACAAGTGGGAAAAATTTAAATCTGCATGGCACTTTACTCCAATTGGCTCATTCGCCTGCTTAAACTCAACGTTGATTCTGATTCCGCAGAACTGGGTTGGGTGTGAAAAAGTATTTGTTGTTAACATTCTTTTTTCATTCGGTTTTTCCAGTTACGAGTCCTTTTTTAAAGCTGATCGTTTTGTGTTCATTTTGTTTAGTTCTTTTTTCGTAACAAATTTAATGCTTAGTATAGAGCTTAGAAAAAATTCGCAGTGTGAGATAGGCAAGAAGTAAGGCATGTAGCAACATCAGCTCGGTAAGGGCACTCCTTTAAAGACAAGGAAGGGAAAAAATATTTTAAGTCAAGTGATAGCGGTTGCTGTATGAGTCGTACGATTTTTGAATCAAGCACGGGCAACGCCGGGCCATGCTGCTAGTTTTTATATAAAAAAAATGTAAAAAATTTATGAAATCGTTATTTTAATGATTGTAAACTGATTTTATGTCATTTAGCAAAAAAAACAGTAAACAGGTCATCGTTTTTATTTACATTATTCGGACTATTGTCCTCATCTTTGTCGCCATATTTATTACGTTTCGGCCGTTGTACGCTTCGGTCTTCTTCAAATAGTTGGAATGTCGAACTGAACCCTTTATTTTGCTCACTGTTCTAGTTCCACGTTCCATGTCTACTGTATGTCAGTTATCAGTTATCTCCTGTTAATTCCCCTCTCCAAGTTGTCCACCGACTTAACCAGGTATTGAACTTACACTCTTTGGGTACTGTCACTGGATCTAACTAACGCCTGTATCCATTGCGATAAAGACAGATATATATATATAGATAGTGAATTCATCGTTTTTGCTGAGCATTTTCCATCAATAAATGAGCACATCGTTATTTACGGTAGGTCGCAAATGCCTCGGTAGATATCGGTGACTTTGTATGAGTGAATTTATAAGTAGTTCACTGTGTTTCTCAAATGTATTCACTCACCTGGGATCGAAACCGACTCGTCGGCGACACTTATTTATCTGTCAATCACTAGATTATCATTCGCTGTTAGACAATGTTATATGCTGTTGGATCAGCATGCCAGTATTTGAAGTCAAGGAGCGCCATCATTAAGTTTTGTCCAGGGTCAACACTGCATCACAATTCCCAACATTCTGACCCGTCACGCAAATCAGATTAAAAAAAAACAACAAAAAAACAAAAAAAAAAACATGCCAGCCAACCAATTGCCAAACGCCTCTCTTAAAAATGAAAAATATAAAGTGAAACTTTTGTTACGATAAATCTTTTCTATTTTTTTTTTTTTTTTTCGTTGCAAGTCGCGATAAATGAGCCATGTTTACGCCATGTTTATCTTACAGATTAAGAATTGGCGGGAAAATAGTGGAACCGGAAATAGACAACTCGTTACGCTCATACTATTTCCGAAAAGAAGCCAAGGCGTAAGTAAAACAGCTAGTAACACTAGAAAGAAATGAACAAAGTGTTTTGATTGGCAAAAGTGAAAGAAAGAAAGAAAGAAAGAAAGAAAGAAAGAAAGAAAGAAAGAAAGAAAGAAAAACTTTATAGAAGTGACATCTAAGTAAGAGAAGAAATGTGTAAGAGTCGATTCATGGAGAGAGACCCGCGGAGTAGAGGAAACAGTGAAAGCCAAAGCCCTTTAAAAGGTTTTAGAATAATTACAATTCATGAGGGAACAAAAAGAAAAAAAAACGATGAACATAGAAAAAAATTTAGGTGGTGAAAGAGTTAAATAAATAAAGGACAAAATGATTTTTTCTAGGATGAGGAGTTATTCTTCTTCTTATTATTATTATTTACACTATTTATATTCGGTCTATTGTCCTCATCTTTGCTGTTTTTATCGCAACGTATCAGCCATTGTGTCCCCCGGCCTTCCTCGGTTGTATATCGATATGGGTCACCTAGGGATTGAACTGCTCGACCTAGGGATTGAATTCACAAACACTATTTCACCAAATTCACAAACCAAATATTTTGCCCACTAGCCTTAGTGGATAAAAATGGTCTGGCAGTTTGTACTTGTACTCAGTTGGTAATTGTACTCAGTGGTAATTGTACTCAGTGGTAATTGTACTCAGTTGGTAATTGTACTCAGTGGTAATTGTACTCAGTAGGAACGGGCAACCAATAGCTGAGTAGTTCTCAATAAAAATAAGAACTCCACTATCCATGAGTAGTTTGTACTTGTACTCAGTGGTGCCTGTACTCAGTGGTACTTGTACTCAGTGGTACTTGTACTCAGTGGTAATTTTTAGAAATGAGTTCCAGTTAACCCCATCTGATTGAGGGGGAGTAAAAATTTGCATACATGTTCGAAGAGAGATATATAAAATGTGCATACGTGTTCGAAGTGAGATACATAAAATTTGCACACGTGTTCGAAGAGGGATATATAAATTTGCATACGTGTTCGAAGGGGGATATACAAATTTGTATACGTGTTTGAAGTGAGATAAATAAAATTTGCATACGTGTTCGAAGTGAGATACATAAAATTTGCATACGTGTTCGAAGAGAGATACATAAAATTTGCATACGTTTTCGAAGAGAGATGCATAAATTTGCATACGTTTTCGAAGCGATATACATAAAATTTGCATATGGGTTCGAAGAAAGATACATAAATTTGCATACGTGTTCGAAGCGATATACATAAAATTTGCATATGGGTTCGAAGAAAGATACATAAATTTGCATACGTGTTCGAAGCGATATACATAAAATTTGCATATGGGTTCGAAGAAAGATACATAAATTTGCATACGTGTTCGAAGCGATATACATAAAATTTGCATATGTGTTCGAAGAAAGATGCATAAATTTGCATAGGTGTTCGAAGCAATATACATAAAATTTGCATATGTGTTCGAAGAAAGATATATAAAATCCTAAAATAGCCAAAGGCGGTAGTAGTAGTAGTAGTAGTAGTATTTTTACTTCTTTCATTATGACCGTTCTCCCCTTTTTCGAAGCTGACTGGACGTGTTACTGAAACTGTTAACAAGTATCCTAACTCTTCATTTTCTATCGTTACTTCTACAAGGAGAATTACTTGTAAGCAAAAATATGGTGTTTTTTGTTGCAATTCGACACAAACGATTGCCAGCGCGAGATTACGCCAGTAACAAGTAAGAATTCGTTATCATTTCTTTCTTTCTTCGCTGAATTTCGCTTTAAGGGCAAACAGTTGCCATTATAGTATTTTCTGCCTTCTCTTTCCACAAAAAGTAGGACTTGAAATCCAGACAACACACACACACACACACATATTATGAAAATTAGAACATGTAAGTAACCACTACAAAATTGTACATTTTGTTTCAACGTTTAATAAAACGTCTCATCAGGTAGTTAACAATGATAACTACCTGATGAGACGTTGAAACAAAAGGTACAATTTTGTAGTGGTTACTTACATGTTCTAATGTAACAGTGTATAATAAATATTTATTGCTCTACTCTGACATTTTTTTATGGGGAGGTATTTCTGCCGCACCCTGTATTTTGTCAAGAGACTGTTTTTGGAACACATTGGCTGATACGTTGCGATAAAAACAACAAAGATGAGGACAATAGACCGAATATAAATAGTGTAAATAATAATAATAATAAATTTTGAACGTTGAAATTTTGTTCTTAGTTCTTTAACATTTGAATATATATGTATATATATATATATATATATATATATATATATATTAGCTCTGGATTTACATTGAGCTCTCAGGATTTCATCCTCCTTGGGATTACTCATACGGATTACCAAGTTCTTTATAACTTATATATATATATATATATATATATATATATATATATATATATATATATATATATATATATATATATATATGTGTGTGTGTATACATGTATATATATATATGCATGCATATATATATATATATATATATATATATATATTATACACGTGTTCTAATGTTACAGTATATAATAAATATTTATTGCTCTACTCTGTTTTAAATTAACGTTTTAAACGTTGTAATTTTATCCTTCGTTCTTTTATATTTGGAGATATATATATATATATATATATATCGCCTCGATGAAGGCAACAATGCCCCTGAGTTGTGAGGGGCTACTTGGTGTGAATGAAAAGGTTTTAGAAGGAACCTGAATTCCGTTCCAAAACCGGGTATAAACCGATACTCTCGTTCGAGAGACTAGGGAATAGGCAAACCTATCTACTCCTGTTGATGAAAGAAAAAATAATTAGCAAATAAAAGACGCATAGAGTTGAAGGAACCGAAAACGGAATACTTAACCGGGAACAATGGATAAACCTCTAATCCTGTTCAAAAGATCAAGGAGGCCATATCACGTTGAAACCACGTACGATCACCGAAGTTAAGCAACTTAAGATGGGTGACCACTAAGTTTGTACGATTGGATGTGCGCGTGGTGTAATAGATAATAGCTCGGGATTGTTAATCGGAGAGCCGAGTTCCAATTCCACTTGGGTTCGTTATATTCTCTTACGGAGAAATACCTTTGGGGAAGATATGAATTCACCTCTTCTCCCCCACCCCCCAGCTATAGGTTAATTAGTAAGACATGTATTACTATAATCATTTAATAGCTCCTTCCCCTGAGCAAATTCTTACAATTTAAAAATATTTCTGGTTTTAAATAACCTGCAAAGGGTTGCTAAGCCGTAAAAACGATCAATCAATCTCTTTGCCGGGCTCACTCTCTCTCTCTCTCTCTCTCTCACTCTCTTTCTCTTTCTCACTTACTCTCTTTCACTCTCTCGCTCTTTCTCTCACTCTCTCTCTCTCTCCCTCACTCACTCTCTTTCACTCTCTCGCTCTTTCTCTCACTCTCTCTCTCCCTCACTCTCTTTCTCCCTCACTCTCACTCTCTCTTTCTCTCTCTCTCTCTCTCTTACAATTTAAAAATATTTCTGGTTTTAAATAACCTGCAAAGGGTTGATAAGCCGTAAAACGATCAATCAATCTCTTTGCCGGGCTCACTCTCTCTCTCTCTCCCTCTCTCTCTCTCTCCCTCACTTTCTCTCTCTTTCTCACTCACTCTCTTTCACTCTCTCGCTCTTTCTCTCACTCTCTCTCTCTATCTCCCTCACTCTCTCTCTCTTTCTCACTCACTCTCTTTCACTCTCTCGCTCTTTCTCTAACTCTCTCTCTCTCCCTCACTCTCTCTCTTTCTCACTCACTCTCTTTCACTCTCTCGCTCTTTCTCTCTCTCTCTCCCTCACTCTCTCTCTCTCTTTCTATCTCTCTCTTTCTCTCTCTCTCTCTGTTTGCTTCTCGACTAAGCGTGACATGATTATGGATATATAGATATGTATATGAAGATGATGAGACAGAGTAGAAAATATTTTTTTTATTGAAGTCGCGTTTCGCCAGAGAAAGCTTATGTTCTATTTAGTATCATCAGTTTGACTAAAAGAACGATCAAGCTATGCTTTAGGAAAATGACTTGGGATCGCCTAGGATACGTTGGTATCGTAATATATATATAGGCACCGACTATATATATATATATATATATATATATATATATATATATATATATATATATATATACGTGTACTTCGATATGTGTGTGTGCATAACGCGCGAACGTGTGTGTGAGAGAGAGAGAGGGAGAGAGGGGCGGGGAGAAGTACAAGTCATGTTAAATTGACTGCCTGCATATAGCTTCAACCCCGTCCAACCAACATCTAATCTAACAGAAAAATAAGCCGTGTGGTTGATGCAAGTGGGGGGTGGGTATAGGGTAACGGTATACAAGGTAATTTTGGCCGGAGAGTAGCGGTAACGGGTCAGGAAGGATAAAGTGTAAAGAAGAAAAAAAAAATGCCAGGCAAAAATCGATCGATTAATCACAGCAATTGTGGCAGGCGGGAAGGTAGGTTGCAAAGCGCCCTTGTTATTTATTGCGAGCTCATTGTCCGGCATTGGGGCAAGTCATGTCGAGTTTGGACTAAGAAGTTGGGGTTTAGGACGGCGTGTGGGGGGGGGGCATGGAGGAGAGTAGGTTAGTTCGTAAACAAAAGAAAGAAAGAAAGAAAGAAAGAAAGAAAAGAAAGACTGCTTCATGAGGATGACGATGAAATCGAAATAAAGAAGGCAGTGATGCGTATATCATAAGGAGGACCAGTGTGTGATGAAGAAGCGCTGAGGAAGAGGAGAGTGATGAAACGAAAGAAGGAAATAATGGCGAAGCTCAAGGGAAGTCAGGATGTCGGTGAAAAGAAGGTAAAGTGATGTGGAAGTCATAAGGAAAAGCGCTGGATGAAGAGACGGAACAGAAAAATAATGAGATGATGATGATTCTGCTGCTGTTGATGATGATGATGATGATTCTACTGTTGATGATGATGATGATGATGATTCTGCCGTTGATACTGCTGCTGATGCTGATGATGATGATTCTGCTGCTGTTGATGATGATGATGATGATTCTGCTGTTGATGCTGCTGCTGATGCTGATGATGATGATTCTGCTGCTGTTGATGATGATAGATCTGCTGCTGTTAATGAGGTTGATTCTGTTGCTGTTGATGATGATGATTCTGCTGATGATGATTATGATAGTTCTGCTGCTGTTGATGATTCTGCTGCTATTTATGGTGATGATGATTATGATTCTGCTGCCTCTGCTGCTGCTGATGATGATGATTCTGTTGTTGTTGTTGGTGGTGGTGGTGATGATTCTGCTGTTGATAATGATTATTATTTAGCTGCTGTTGTTGACAGTAATGACGATGCTTGTTGATGATGATTATGATTCCGCTGTTTGATGATGATGATTATTTTGCTGCTGTTCTTGATGACAATGACGATGCTGTTGATGATGATTATGGTTCTGCTGCTGTTTATGATGCTGATGATGATCATGCTGTTGGTGGTGATGATCATGGTCATGATAATTTTGCTGTTATTGATGATGATAATGATTTTGCTGTTAGTGGTGATGATAATGATTGTAATGCTGCTGCTGTTGATGATGACGCTACTGTTGATAAGGAAGTGGTGGGAGGAAAAAGAAGGAAAATAAAGGGTAAAGCACAAAAAGGAGAGTAACATTCGGAAAAGAGAAGAAAGAAAATACACATTAAATAAAGCAAGAAAATTCGCAATCGATTTGTTGTTTTAACCGGAATAGTTGCTTATTTTCCAGGGAACGTCCAGTGTGCTTCGTATTAGGCTTAAATAACAAGAAAAAGTGGGGTGCAAATTTTCAAATGTTGCTTTTTAGATCTGGCGGGGGCGGGGGCGGGGGGCTTCCCAAATCTGAAAACACAACACAATCTCCATACCAACGTTGCCCCAACCCGCCGTTTTTTGTCCTTCAGCTAAACTTAGCAGATATATTAAATCCTCGATTTAAAGAACTAATAGGAGGTGGGGACTGTTGTCCATCAATTCTTAATATTTTAAATAAGAATTTAACCTAGGAGGCCATTTCTTTTTTATATATATATATATATATATATATATATATATATATATATATATATATATATAATTATTTATTTAAAAATATGATTCCAATAAATAAATAATTATATTTATGCTCTACTTTTGTATCGAGCACTATTTTTAAAAATAATAACAAAAATACTAAAGAACTTAGGATTATTTACCTAACGAGTTCTTTCCTATTTTCTATATATTTTCACACACACACACACACACACACACACACACACATATATATATATATATATATATATATATATATATATATATAATTACCTTTGATACGATATACAGTTCTGCACAATTTCCACCGTTAGCTAATTATTATGTGTTGCACCCGGCCATTACCTCAGACAAAGAACGGACCATTCTGTTTTATTATGGGAAAAGACAGAAGAAAATGTTCTTGGCTTAAGAAAGTAATATAGAGGAAGTGATAACGCTCTCATACGCTTAGCATCTGCTTCGGTGAAATAGAAAGAAGCGGAGAACACAACACAATCTCCCTACCAACGTTGGTCAACGCATCATACACGATATATATATATATATATATATATATATATGTGTGTGTGTGTGTGTGTGTGTGTGTGTGTGTGTGTGTGTGTGAAATTTTGATTTTTGATTTCAATTATTAAAACACGTAAATTTCAGAAATAAGTTATTCCAAAAACAATTTCGCTTGAAGATGGAACAGAGCTTATTTTAACTCAATTTAATTCAAATAATTATATTGAAGGTTTCGGCTCTTGTTTTGAAACATGAGTCCTCTTATGTCGCGAGTTGGAATCATATTTTTAAATAAACAATTATATATATATATATATATATATATATATATATATATAAATATAAATATAAAATTAGCGTATGTATTGCTAGCCCTGGCTACGACGTTGACCAAACTATATATCCATTTACTGCTGTCAAAAAGTACAGCTGTATTTAAAATAAACACGATTTTGTTAAATATATGTAATATTCACATATTAGTATCGTATTATAAAATACAAACATAGCGAATATGCATCTTAACCATTGTTTACGTTTATAAATTGTTTAGCTGTTTCTCGTTCGGTTGTTTATAGCTGTACGCGTTTACGCAACGAGTATAGCGTTACTAACGATACTTTTATCCTTTTCTTTTACTTTTTTAACTTATTTAACTAGAAGATGAGATAAAGAGATAGAGGAAAAAAGGTTAGTCGATTGTAATCTTGTCTCCACCCCCTAAAAAAAAAAGAACTTGAATGATACACTCGGTACAGTTTTTATAATTGAACAATCGGGTGACGAACGATACACTAGTATCTACTAGGCGCACGTTTTACTAGTATTTACTATTATTTAGTTCAACAGTAACAACTAGTTGCCAATCTAGTAGTACACTTGTACATTTAGAAAGTATCATTGAGAAATAGTCTATAGACGATATTCTTTGTAAAATAGAAAATAATCCTCTTCTTTCAATTGCATATTAGAATCTATTACTTTCTTCATAAGTTCATGCAATATTCCACCTTTTTAGAAAACGCAACAGAAAATGATTATGCCGTAATCTATTTATTCAGACTGTCTGCTGAAGCTATAACGACATTTTGTTGCTTGAAACTTGCAATCGTTTTCAGGTGTTCGTCGTATAAGGTAAACTTCTACATATTTCGAATTGTATCTTTTATTTGGCGAGCCCAGAGAGTCTGGATAACGTAACACTCACAAAAATAGAGCAAAAGTAAAATAAATAAATACTAATGAGCCAGTTACACCCTACCTAGGTTTCACCACATCGGATCATCACGGTGAACTGGTTGATGATCCCATGTGGTGAACTCTAGGTAGGTAGTACCTCGCTCATTTGGATTTATTTATTATATATATATATATATATATATATTAAGAAATGGACAAAGTCTGACAATTTATTTATTAAAGACATTTTTATGTTTAACGTTCTTTTTTATAGATACAAGTATTTAAGTAAATGCTCTGTTTATAATAAACAGTATTAAATAACAATTACCGGCCTGAAAGTCCGAGAAATTTTCATAGAAAATATTCGTCCTTTGACAGGATTCGAACCTGCATCCTATACGGTTCCGTATATTTTCTATGAAAATTTCTCGGACATTCAGACCGGTAAATGTTATTTAATACTGTTTATTATAAACAGAGCATTTACTTAAATACTTGTATCTATAAAAAAAAGAACGTTAAACATAAAAATGTCTTTAATAAATATATATATATTTAAGTTATGAAGAACTTGGTAAACCGAATTGGTAAATCCAAGGAAGATGAAATCCTGAGAGCTCAATGTGAAGAACAGAGCTAATATTTAATGAAAAACAGACCACTTTAATTACCATTACAATAATTTATTTCACCAAAATCCTTTTTAATGGATTACGGATCATCAGGTAACACTTCCAACAATGTTCATTGTTTTTTTCATTAAATATATATATATATATATATATATATATATATATATATATATATATATATATATATATAATTTACTCAGATGATGATATTATTATTATTATCTCTACTTTAAAAGAATGAAAAAAATCTATTAATTCTTTCGAAATTGCTTTGTTTATAGTTTTGTTTGGCCGAACAAGGTTTAGGTAATATATCAAAAAGATAAAATTTAAGAGGTATGAAAGACAGAAACTGTTTTTGAAGGGTCATGATCTCCAACGTCATGGAGAACACGGTACAAAGAAGAAGAAGAAGAAGAAGAAGAAGAACGCTACAAGACAGTTGATGGTTATTCGGGGGAAAAAAAGTTTTTAAAAAGCCATGACATTTTTCTTTCCAAGACAGACGTCAATTCACTCGTCTGTTTGGAATTTTAAATCTTACTTCTGGTTAATTAATTATTTGTATCTGCTTAAACCTCTCTCTGCATGTCCCGACGTATTTTTTTATTTTTTATTTTTTTTATTGTTTGTTTTTTTAACAGCCACGAAAGAACAGTTCTATTTCAGACATTATTTCATCAAAACTTTCTAAGAATAAACCATGTTTAATGCATATCGTCACATTAAGCAGGCACTGAACAGGTTCTCTGAAGTCGCCTCGGCCTCCCAAGAGGTTTGGAATGCCTGAGTTGATTAAAAAGTACATAAAAAAAAATTAACAAAATGTCGGATCCCTAATACTGGCTTATCCGGGTGGGCTAGAATGAAACGTTATACCACCCAATCTCTGAGACGCCAAAATAGCAACCAATAATATAATGGAATGACTAAACTCTGGGCAACGGCGCATCTCCCTAAGCCGATTTCTTCATACCAAGACATCGAAATGATTTGACGTAAGATGAGCTAAGACGACACAGCCGCGATCTGCAGGATCAAATACCCGTACACATTGACTTTTAGAGTAACAACCTTAGTAAAATGGAAACCGTTGATCATACCGCGTGACGTATAATATCTATCTATCTATCTATATATATATATATATATATATATATATATATATATATATATATGCACCTGCAAACAGGTATCCACGGAGAACAAATATATATATATACACACACTGGCAAAAACAGACTACTCACAGGCACGTACGTGAGCCCTACGCAACACAGAAAATATGTATATGCGTGTGTGCATATGGGGGTATGTATGTGTGTAGATATGTATGTCTATACACACACACACACACACACACACACATATATATATATATATATATATATATATATATATATATAATTATTTATTTAAAAATATTGAAGATGGAACAGAGCTTGGTACTTTAATTTAATTTAATTCAAATAATTATATTGAAGTTTTCGGCTGTTGTTTTGAAACATGAGAACTCTTATGTAGCGCTGGAATCATATTTTTAAATAAATAATTATATTTATGCTCTACTTTTGTATCGAGCACTATTTTTTAAAATAATAACAAAAATACTAAAAGAACTTTGGATTATTTACCTAACAGGTTCTTTCCTATTTTCTATATATTTTTACACCCATATATATATATATATATATGTGTGTGTGTGTGTGTGTGTGTGTGTGTGTGTGTGTGTGTGTGTGTGTGTGTGTGTGTGCGCGCATTCAGGTGCAAAATATGCAGAAAATAGGAAAAGAACACGTTAGGTAAATAATCCGGAGTTCTTAAGTATTTTTTTATTTTAAGAAGACAGTGCTCCATACAGAAGTAGTGCTTATATTATAATATTTTATATATATATATATATATATATATATATATATATATATGATACATGTTTCATTAAATAATATAGAAAAGTGTTGTCTATTTAATTTATGTGAATTCTTTTCATAACGTCTGATAAGCTTAATAACATTATCATTAAACGAAGAAAGAAAATCACAATATTGATACATATTTTTTAATCCAACCTAGGCTTTCGGCTTAGGCCATTATCAAAGATGACAATTACTGTGCAATATATTAAGCAATACACGGACAAGAAAGTGATGATAGTCTGGTTCTGTTTACATGGATGATTTCCAAGCAACGATAAACACGTGCATATAAGACGCTGGAAGTGAAAATCGCACTGCAGACACTGTAACACATGACCACGCGAGAGTGAATTCGAGAAGTATTAAGTATGGGAAGCCGTTGGTATAAAACAAATGCTTCTGTTACCAATTATGGACATTCAAGGATATTTGTGGAGATTTCATAGTTTATTTTGTTTAGGTTAGGTATTATATATATATATATATATATATAATTAATTTACTACTTTAAAGTATGGTCCCATCGCTACACAGGAATTACCATGTTTCAAAAACAGAAACTAAAAACTTCAATTTTAATTATTGAATTAAACTAAAATCTTTAATACTGTTTCATTTTATAGCTACTTTCGGAATAACTTATTTTGAAGTTTAATGAGTTTGTAAGCACATGCATTCTTGATATTATTTGCTAAGGTTGCGGGGAAACTCAATCATTTTGACAAGGGGTTTAATTTTCACTGACAACCTGTGTATCAAAATATGAGTTACGAAAAACGGATGTCATCATTTGTTGAACAAGTACTCCTACCTTGCTCTAACTTAACCTCATAATTAACATTAGCGGAAACATCTGTCTGTAAGAGAGGCCCAGTATATAAAACATCTCGCCCCCACTATCAACTTCAACTTATTCAACAGTTCTTCCTCCTCCCCCATCTTTTTGACAGGAGTTTTTATCCCTTGTTTCTTGTTTGTTCCCGTTTCATTCTTTTTATTCTCTTTCAGGCCCAGTAGCTCCTTGCGTCTTAGTGGAATTATCACCTTGCTTGGGCTGAATTGACTTTTTTTTAAGTGTCTCTCGATTCGGATAACCTTCAGGGAGTTTCAAACTGAATTCTTTATTTAATCTACCGAAGTAGATTTTTTTTTCCTCGTTCTGCTGTCTAGGGTGTTCTGCTCGGCTATTAGTCGCCATGTTTCTATTCGTGAATCTTTTGGCATGGTGATTGTAAGTTCAATCCTTGGGCCGAGTAGTACGGACACGAAACTCATTGGAAACCGGGCGAGCAGTAACTGAGCAGTACTAAAATAAAAATAACAAGACGAGATATCTCTAGACATGAAAAACGGAACGACATTACCGCACTCGATTCAGTTCGAAATCTCCTGAAAATAGTTAGAGAGTACAACAGCCGAAACTTTGTGATGTTGATAGAAAATATGTGGATATTAGTCTAAATTAAAACAATGTAAATAAATATGACAGAATAATAAAAATTTCTGTTTTTATTTAGTTTATTTATGCTTTAGTTTTTTTTTGTGTTTTTGTTGTTTTTTTACCCAATGTCGTCGTCATTGAAATTCGTTTATGGGTTTTGTTTTGTTTTTTTTTTTTTTTTTTTTTTTTTGCAAAGTTCATTTAGAAATATTTGATCTTAAATTCCTCAATTGCACCTATTAAATATTAATCCAATCAATCTAAGATATAAGTATTAAAAACTATTATATAAGTAAGAAGATTTTTTAATGACTTCGAAGAGGTATGTCTGACTTTTAATCCATCTAATTTTGAATTTAACATATTTATCGTTCGATTAAATAAAA
This sequence comes from Acanthosepion pharaonis, assembly GCA_903632075.3. NCBI lineage: Eukaryota > Metazoa > Mollusca > Cephalopoda > Sepiida > Sepiidae > Acanthosepion > Acanthosepion pharaonis. Next base: position 716,196 of record CAHIKZ030000894.1, on the reverse strand, counting down.
GCAATCGATTCATCATTTATATTTTAATTTAACATATTGTTTATTTCTGCTTCTTTGAACTTTAATTTAATCTTCAGAATGTTTAAGAAAAGAATCGTCTGTTTCATTCAATTAAAAAAAAAACAGAATGTCGAATAAACGCGAGGTCAGTTTATTGATTATTTTGATTGGCTGAGGTAAAAAAAAAATAAATAAATAAACTTAGCTCCATTTGTCCGTTCATTTTAACTCCAACGTTAGCTTTTATCACTTTCTGATTTATTTTTTTTTATTTTTATATTTAGATATTTTCGTTTTGTATTTTATATCTTGTTTCTTTAATTAAGAAAAAAAAGAAAAAAAAATTTTTTTTTTATTCAAAGAAAATTATTTTGGGAATACACACATGTGGACATACACACATACGCATATGAACACAAACACACACAAACACATATGAGAACAAACACGCACAAACACATACACACCCACACATGAGCACAAACACATAGACAAACATACACATATTAGAACACACACACATATGCACATATGAAAACAAACACATACACACATACAAGTATGAGCACAAATACACACACTCAAACATACACATATGAGAACAAACCACACACATATGAGTGCAAACACACACACACACAAACATACATATATAAGAACAAATACACATACACATATGAGCAGTATCACACACCAACAAAAACATGAGAACAAACTGACACACAAATAAACACACACACGTATATATGAGCACAAATATACACATATGAACACAAATACATACACTCATACATATATGAGAACAAACACACACATACATATATGATCCCAAACACACACATACATATATGATCCCAAACACACACACATACACATATGGGAACAAACACACACGCGCATACACACATTACACAAACACACACACACACACACACACACACAAGGATGCAAAATGAAAGTCATTGGTCCAACCCAATTATAAATATATGTGTGTGTGTATGTGTGTGTGTGTGTATGTATGTGTATATATATATATATATGTAAGAATATATAGGTATTTGTTTATAAATGTGTTTGCATATATATATATATATATATATATATATATATATATATATATAAGAAATGGACAAGGTCCGACAATTTTATTTATTAAAGACATTTTTTATGTTTAACGTTGTTATTTTATAGATACAAGTATTTAAGCAAATGCTCTGTTTATAATAAACAGTATTAAATAACATTTACCGGCCTGAATATCCGAGAAATTTTCATAGAAAATATTCGTTCTTTAGTTATTATTATTATTATTTGGTTAATTTTATGTATATTTAGCGGCATATCAAGCTCTATGGGTTATTTAATACAAAAATTTAAATATTTTGAACGTAATTGCATGCCTTCAACTACAAATAAAATGTATTTTCGTCATTTTCCTATAAAACGTATTATTGGTATGTCTACTACAAAATGTATTGTTGGTCATTTTACTATGAATAGATATAGTTTATAGATATAGACACTGTGGACATAACAATCAAAACTACATGGTGACATTCTTCATTCTTTTTACACAATTGTATAGTATATATATATATATATATATATATATATATATATATATATATATATATATATATATATATAAAAAAGGCTTAAACACTAATATTCCATGGTCATAATTTATTCCATTGGAATCAATTCATCAGACCTACAATTATTATATTGTATAATACAATATTGTATATTTATCACTAATATTATCTATCTATCTATCTATCTATCTATATATATATATATATATATATATATATATATATATATATATATATATATATATAATGTAAAAAAAAAACACAAATAGTATAAATTCAAACGTTCATAATATTAATTTTAAAAAAGTGCTCAATACAAGAGTAGAGCAATAGATATTCCTTTTAAATTTTTACATTGGAACATGCAAGTTACCACGACAAAAATGGATATTTGTTTCGATGTCTAATTAGACAGGTAAGTTAACATTAACCACCTGATGAGATGTCTAATTAGACATCGAAACAAATATATATATATATATATATATATATTAAAGAACCCCTAGATGTGTTGACATGCCACTAAATAAAATCAAGCAAACCAAATGTAGATTGTGTGATCGTAAAATTTCAATTTATCTTGCAAAGTTTTATTTTAACTTTTCTTTTTCTTTTTTAGGTAAGTTTTCCGTTCAATAATCAGAGACATGTCATGCTGTCTACCATGCAAAAAAACAAGGTAAATATGTTTTATATTATGAAGTCTAACTGGATTTAGTTGGAGTAGAACCATTTCAAAAAAGTATCCTTTTATTATGTAGAATTAAATCGACGAACACCAGTCTCCATAAAACTTAGAAGAGAGCAGTATCTTATAAGACTCCATATCCCACTATTTAAATGATAATTAAAATATTCCACATCTCCAGTTAAATGAAGAAGCCAGACATGTTTATTTGATTTAAGCCTTTGTCGAATATGGTACAATATGGAAATCGATTTGAAAACACTATAATCTACTGCTGAATAGAAGACAATCTTTACAATATAACCTAGAAACGGAATAAAGATATCTCCTTATTCCTTTTGTCTTTAATCAGAAAGAGACAAATGCATAGATGTAAAATAAATATCATCTATTATTTATACGGCGTTTTTATCTTATACCTCTAGCTGATACGACGAGTAGAAAAATAAAAGCGGGTAATCTTATACTGATACTATTCGGGAAACGGAAAACTTTCTTGAATTTCTCTAACGGTAATAAACATAGATTTTTTTTTTTTTTTTACATTATTCAGACTGTTTTCCTCCCCTTCATTGCCATATTCACAACGTTTCGGCCGTTGTACGCTTCGGCCTTTTTCAAGTGATTGGAATTTTGTTTTTAAATATCCCACATTTCAATAGTTTTATAAGAGTAGATTCTTCAAGTATCACGTGCCATGCCTCTTCCGGATGTCTCAGTTATTTCCCTTTAACTCAACTCTCTAAACTTCTTTTTTCACCACTGCTGTGACCGGGTATTGAACTCACAACTACTTGGATCTATTCACTGGATAAAACGAACGTCTTTATCCACTGGGCCATGTGTCCTTGAGGACAGTGTTAGGGTTAGGGCTAGATAAATAATGTAAATAATCATAATACCTCATCTCGGAGATGTAGACAAACATAGAATTTATATATATATATACAGCGGGACAAAAGTATGCCTTACATATTTTCAGGACATTTTATTACATTTATATTTAATTATTACAATCATGTTTGTTTCAAATTGTTGATGTACTTTTGTTTAATATTTTATTTACATTTTTTAGCACAGTTTAATCCGGAAATGTCATTATAGCTAATTTTTTTTTTTAGTTGCAAATATTTTTGTGCTTATTATAAGTCTTCGCCTTTTTTTTTTAAAAAAAATTTCCAGCTTACAATCGGATAATTAATCATGTTTAAATATACAAACACAAGGATATTCTGTAATAAATAGAAAACTACAGCAAATCAGCTGACTATCAACATTTTCAAAAAATTGATTTCCCACCTTTCGCCTTTCAAAAATACAATCTAGTTTTCAACTAACGTATGACGTTTCTCGGGATTTTGTGTTTGCTTTTAAATGTTGAGAGAAAAAAAAAACAGCAAATGCTAAGATGATTCCTTGAATAATGCTGTTAGGTAGATAGATAAAAAAAAAATAAAAATAAAAATACGGAAATAAGAATGATAACAATGGATAGATAGTGACGGGAATCATGTGGATGGATGGAGAGAGACTGACGGGAATGAGATAGAGAGATGGATATATAGTGATGGGAATGAGGTACATAGCTGGATAGATAGTGACGGGAATAATGTAGATAGATAGATAGATAGATAGATAGATAGATAGATAGATAGATAGATAGATAGATAGATAACGGTATGCAATAGATGCCGAACAGAATGAGATAGATAGATAGATAGATAGATAGATAGATAGATAGATAGATGGATACCGAACAAGAATGAGATAGATGATGGATGAGATGGATAGATGATAGATAGATGGATGAACGAATAAGATAGATGAATAGATGGATGAATAGATGGATGGATAGATACCGAACAGAATAAGATAGATAGATAGATGGATGGATAGATAGATGGATGATAGATAGATAGATAGATACCGAACAGAATGAGATGAGATGGATAGATGGATGGATGGATGGATGGATATGGATGATGGATAGATAGATAGATGGATGGATACCGAACAGAATGAGATAGATGGATAGGATGGATAGATAGATGGATGGATGATAGATGGATAGATAGATAATGGTATGCGATAGATACCGAACAGAATTAGATAGATAGATAGATAGATAGATAGATAGATGGATGGATGGATAGATAGATAGATAGTTTAGATAGATAGATGGATAGATACCGAACAGAATAAGATAGATGGATGGATAGATAGATGGATGGATGGATGGATGGATGGATGGATGGATAGATAGATAACGGAGAATGAAATTTAAACAAACGTCTCGTTATAATTGCTCATCGAGAAAAAAGCTGAAGGTACTGGGACGATTAACTTTAAGTTTAAATTTCGACATTTCTGGCGTCCGCTGTGTCTAGATGCACAATTTAGCCGATCTCATTAAGTTTCCTGGCGCCCTTTTTTTTTCTTTTTATCGCTGCTGTTTTTAAATATCCCACATTTCAATAGCTGCAGTTTTGTTAAGAAAGGTGATATTTTGTATGAACCTGGACGTAAATTTAGAGATGTATATGAAAAGCGAAAGTTACATAAAAATCTTTATTTATTTCGATTGGCTGGCATTTACTCATAATTACATACTAACCTCCATAGAAATCTATATTTATATGACATCAGAACCTTTTACTGTTTACGCTGAAATATGCATTTATAGGCCGTTATATAGATTTGCGTCGATAAGCGTAAATCTGCTAATGTATCAACTGAAATTATGCAAATGTAAAAGTGTTTTCTTTTTCATATTTAAACGCATGCCTCTCTTGTCTTTTTAAAAAGAAATCCTCCTATACATGTGTAGGTGTCTTCCGCATGATCGTCTGCTTAGAGATACGTTTCGGCTTGCGTGTGCGCATGCGTGTATAGCTTCTACTCGCATTTTGATTACTTCAAGTTTCATTGCTTCCTTCCCATCCTGCATTGGTTTTCTTTTAAAAAAACGCATTTCTAAATTCGATGTCATGTCAATAGGCCTTTCCATTCCGTTTTACTTCTTCATGGATATGCAAATTGAACCGCTAAAAGCACAAGACAAGATGAAAACTGTCCTCATGTACATGCATAAGTCTTTAAACACGCACATTCTTACGAATGTGGAGTTGTAGAAGTATCTGGAAATTTATTGTAAGTTCATGTACGTACTAAACGTACTTACAGGCGTCCTGAAGATGAGCCGATCATTATATTCATACTCTAAGTGATGCCACAAATACCTTGTGATTTATAAAAAGAAAAAAAAGAAAGCAGATGATGATGTCGATAATGAGAAATAAAAAAAATAGGACTCCGAGCACAAAGATTATAAAAATATATATATATATATATATATATATATATATATATATATATATATATATATATAAAACTAGACTTGTAATTATTCCTGGTAGAGTGAAATTCAACTTTAAAACGACCATTTGAAATCCTGACATTTAACCAGAACCGAACAGTGACTAATATGGCGAAGGATAGACTTGATGTTGATTTGACTCACAAATACGCCTACAAGATTATATAATTACTGCTTATTTTGGGCGTGATCATAATCATCATCATCATTATCATCTTTCTAGATAGATAGATAGATAGATAGATAGATAGATAGATAGATAGATAGATAGATAGATAAAAATAAAAAAAAATACGGTAATAAGAATGATAACAATTGATAGATAGTGACGGGAATCATGTGGATGGATGGAGAGAGACTGACGGGAATGAGATAGAGAGATGGATATATAGTGATGGGAGTGAGGTACATGGATGGATAAATAGTGACAGGAATAAGATAGATAGATAGATAGATAGATAGATAGATAGATAGATAGATAGATACCGAACAGAATGAGATAGATAGATAGATAGATAGATAGATAACGATATGAATAGATAACTGATAGATAGATAGATAGATAGATAGATAACGGTATGCAATAGATACCGAACTGAATTAGATAGATAGATAGATAGATAGATAGATAGATAGATAGATAGATAGATAGATAACGATATGCAATAGATACCGAACAGAATTAGATAGATAGATAGATAGATAGATAGATAGATAGATAGATAGATAGATAGATAGATAGATAATGACTGCAATCAGATAGATATTAACAATTTCCATTAGCCTTTCACTTCTGATTTAGAAGGGGGTATGCCACCTAGTGCGAAGACTATTATCCTCCTTATAAGCAGTTTTTGATTCTTCATTAACCCCGCCTTCATTCCATCACGTTGATCCATCATTACAAGTGCCTCCCTCTCCCTCTCCCTCTCTCTTCTCCCTCTCCCTCTTTCACTCACTCTTGGGAGCTTTCCAAATATTTCCACTATCCACACCGAATAATTCGTTGTAATTATATTCATTATCTCCATCCCTATAAATACGCTCAGAGCAACGCGCACATCCGTCGCTTACCCCTGCCGCAGACCTCAGGTGAAGGAAGGCGAAAAAGAATAATTGCGACTGTTTAGCAATCATTGATCTTGCTGAAGGCTTACTCTGTTCCGCATACTTCGTAAATTTGGCACTTGCAGTTTTAATACAAGATATGATGCAGGATTATCACCTGTCGGATTTTAGCTGCATCACCCGGCTCTTGCCACCCAAGTACAGTGCACAGATATTAACTAAAGTTCCCAGACATCTACTCTTTGTCAGATAGGTGACGAGAGCAAAGGTTTTACTCCGAGAGTAATGATCATAAGCTAAAGCTGAACCTTTCTCTATTATTCACCTGAGAAACCCCTCAGCATATTGCTGATGCTAACCTCCACGAATGTGATATTGCGTCTTCTCTGCTGAAATGGAGTCGAAAGACTATACTGAATCCATTGCTAGGTCAGCTGCTAAGAAAGTCGGTTCCCTGCGTCGTGCGAGACAATTTTTCTCTGCATAATCTATCTTATATATCTATAAGTCGACCGGTCGTCAATGCTTATTGGTGCCACATATGGTCCGAAACCTATTATTTCCCTGGAGATAAAACCCAAAGAAAAATCAGCAATATTATTGGTCCTGATCTGGTGGCTCGGCTCCAGTCACTTGCATCAGAAGTGCAATTAGATGCATCAGAATAAGGAATAAAATATAAAATAATAAAGAATAACGGAATACAAAGAATAAGGAATAAAATATAAAATAATAAAGAATAACGGAATACAAAGAATATGGATTAAAATATAAAATAATGAAGAATAACGGAATACAAAAAAATATGGATTAAAATATAAAATAATGAAAAAGAATAACGGAATAAAAGGATTAAATATAAAATAATAAAGAAGAATAACGGAATACAAAGAATATGGATTAAAATATAAAATAATGAAGAATAACGGAATACAAAGAATATGGATTAAAATATAAAATAATAAAAAATAACGGAATACAAAGAATATGGATTAAAATATAAAATAATGAAGAATAACGGAATACAATACACTAAAGAATAAAATACAAATAATGAAAAGTATCGGAATCTAAAAATAAAGGAAAAAATAAGGAAAAATACAAAATGATAAAAAATAGCGGAATACAAAGGATAAGGAATAGAATAAAAAATAATGAAGAATAATGTAATACAAAGAATAAGAATTAAATATATAAACGAATTAAAGAACAATAGAAAACGGTAGCAAAGATTGATGAAGCTCAAATCTAAACGATTAAGTAGAACGTAAATATACAGGTCTTTGTGCCCCATTCTTATACCTGACCAAACTCTAAACTTAGTAAATAATTATAGTCGTGCGTCGAAGTAGACTAAACTTAGTAGATATCAATAGAATTTTGGCAGATCAATTAGAACAATATTGTTTGTTATGGAGGAGCCGACCAGCGGTTTTGGCCCAAAATATCTTACCATCTCTTCCTGATTCCGTAGCTATGTAAGCAAGCCGAACCGTATTTCTTCAGCAAGCTTTTACATTGAATTATATCCTCCAGTTATTTCTCACCGTCTTTCAGAGCCGACACCTTTTAGCTTTGTCACTGTCTTCTTTTTTCTTTTTCTTTTTTTTATTCTTGATTTTTTTCCTCCATTTTGTTATTTACCTCCCACTTTCTTCTTCATTTCCTTTCTTGATTCTTTTTCTCTCCTTCCAACACCTTCTCCCTCTATTCCTACTTTTTCCTCTTCGCCTTATCCTTCCACCCTTTCTTATCCTTCCGGTTTACGGCCATAAAGCGTTGAAGCACTAGTTCCCGTACGATTCATCGTCGAGCCTGGTCAATACCTTTGGTCGGTGACCGCTTGGGAATACCAGGTGTTGTGCTGTAAGCTTGGATGTGCGGGTGGTGTGTTGGATAATGGTTAATCAGAGAGTCGAGTTCCAACTTCAGTTGGATTCGTTATATTTACTTAACCCCCAAAAAGCCTTGAGGACAGTAAGAATCCGCTTCTTCTCCCCATCAGCTATGGGTTAATTAGTAAGATTTGTATCAGTAAATCATTATTATCTTTAAAATGATTCTTACGATCTAAAGATATTTTCTGGCTTTAAATAACCTGCAAAGGGTTGATAACCCGTATAAAACGAATCAATCTATTTACCCTCCCCATTTGATATACATATTCTGCAATGTTTCCTCACGTACCTCGCATTATTATTATTATTATTATTATTATTATTATTATTATTATTATTATTATTATTATTGTTGTTGTTGTTATTAAGAATATTATTATTATTATTATTATTCCTTTGATTTCTGGTTTGTACACATTTCTTTCCGGGTCCCGCCCAGAGACCTAAGGTTAGAAATGGCATCATGACATTTTTCACTGACCAAATAAAAAAAAACATATTTCACATAGATAAAGCCCTTCGTAAGGTGTGGGCTGTACTCGTGAGAACAATTATTTGTATTTCTTTAAGGCATGGACTTCCAGGAATCCCTTCAATTAGTCTACTTGAATCTTTTTCCAATCAATCCGGGGGTTCCATTTACAACAGGGATTGTTGATGTTCCCATGTGCCACATTTTTGAAATTTCGATTTCAAGGTCCTTGTATTTATTATTATTATTTTTATTTTCTTTGATTTCTGGCGTTTACACATTTCTTTCCGGGTCCCGCCCAGGGACCTAAGGTTAGAAATGGCATCATGACACTTTCCACTGACAAAAAAAAAATATACATAGATAAAGCCCTTCGTAAGGTGTGGGCTGTACTTGTCAGAACAATTTTTTGTATCTCCTTGAGGCATGGACTTCCACGAATCCTTCAATTAGTCTACTGCAATCTTTTTCCAACCAGTCCTAGGGCTCCAACTACAACAGGGATTGTTGATGTTCCCATATGCCACATTTTCGAGATTTCTATTTCAAGGTCCTTGTACTTTGACAACTTTTTGATTATTATTATTATTATTATTATTATTATTATTATTTCTGCTATGGACACACTACCTACCAAGTCTGCGGAAAGACCTAAAAGAAGGTCGTGGTGTGTTGTTATAAAACATTTCATGTTAATTTTTTTTTTTTTTTTTTTTTTTTTTATCTCCGATGAAGTTGCTAGCGTTACATAGACAAAGTTCTCCTTAGTGTGTGTGCTGTACTTAATAAGACAATTTTCTGTATGTCTCTTTAAGCTGGGGTTTCCAGGGATTCTTTCAATGTGTTGTTTTGTTCCATTTTTATAATTCCAAGTGCACCTATTACCACTGGTATTATTCTTGTTTTCAATTTCCATTTTTCTATTTCAATTTCCAGGTCTTTGTATTTTGATAGTTTTTCAAATTCCTTGGTTGCTATGTTACAATCCGCTGGACAAGCCATATCAATTAGTAGGCAAGTTTTTTCTTTCTGGTTTTTTGACAATAATGTCCGGCCTATTTGCTTCAATTTTTTCTGTCTGTGTGGATGGTATAATCCCATAGAATGGTGACATCTTCTATTTCTGTAACCGGCGCTGGCCGATGTTCATACCAGTGTTTGCTTACACATTTTCCAAAGTGTTTGCATTGTCCAGTGTAAGTATTGCCCCACTCTATCGTGACGATTTTTTATTCATTTAGGGCAAGTATAGAACATCCTGAGATTAGATGGTCTATTGTTTCTTGGTATTTGTCACAGAACCTGCATTTTGGATCCACATTATTATGTATGATATTTGCCTGAAAATTCCTAGTGAAAAGACTCTGGTCTTGCGCTGCAAGAATAAAACCTTCAGTTTCAGACTTTAATCCAGATGCTCGTAACCATCGATGAGTATTAACTTTATCAACATTGGGTTTATTTGCACGTTCTGGATATTGGCCATGCAGAGGTTTGTCTTGCCAGCGTTGTTTCATCTGTTCAAGGGCTTTATCCTTGGCTTTCTTTTTCATATCTTTTGCTGCAATAGTTGGTTCTTGGCTTCTGTTTTGATTTACTACAGAATCTACTAAATGTAAATGTTGTTTGTATTTACTGCCTTCTTTTATTATTGAATATTTTTCTTTCTGTTTTCATGTTGTTTCACTAATTTTATCATCCAGTCATTTGTTGTTTCCATGTAAGTTAGTAAGCCAATAGTTGTTGTCTTGTATGACAATTCTAGCTGAATAAGACCTCTTCCACCTTCTTTTACGGGGTATGTATAGACGGTCTACATCAGCCTTTGGATGATGCATCTTATACTTAGAAAAGAAGTTTCTTGTTTTAGAATCCATTTGTCTGATGTCATTTAGAGTCCAGTTCAAGATGTTGAAACTATATTGGACCACTGGGATGGCAAGGTTATTAATGGCCATAATTCTGTTCTGAGAATTCAATTCAGTTTTAATACCAGTCGTACCCTTCTATAAGACTCTTTACGCACTATTTCTTTCATTTTCTTATGGTGAATTCCTTCACTCTCATTTACACCTAGGTACTTATAAGCTTCTCCTTGTTCTAAATCTTTTATTGTTACAGCAGGGTCTAAACTAATAGAGGAAGTTTGTTGTAAAGATCCTCGTAAAACTGTAGCTTTAGCACATTTATCCAAATTAATTTCATTCAATGTCTTCACTGAAGCATTTTACAGTTTGCAGAAGACCTTCCAGCTCATTGTCATTCCTAGCATACAATTTAAGTCATCCATGTAAAATAGATGGTTTATTTTCTTTTGAGCTATTTTGTAACCGCATTCTGTCTTGTTAAGTTGGCTGGTTAATGCTATAAAATGATATGCAAAATAATAAAAGGAGACAAAGAGTCACCTTGAAATATTCCTCTATTGATGTTTATTTCGCCAGACTTATAGGTTCCATTTTATGATTGAGGTAAAGTGTAGTTTTCCATATCGACATTTGTTTGATGAAATTGATGATAACGGGTGATACCTTGTACATATTAAAGACTTTAAGATCCAGGAATGTGGTACACTATCGAATGCTTTACGATAATCTATCCAGGCAATACTAAGATTTTTTTTTTCCCACGGGAAGCAGTTTTCCAGGATCATCCTATTAATAAGTAATTGGTCTTTACATCCGTAGCAGCCTCGTTTAAACCCTTTTTGTTCAAGTGGTAGTATGTCATTTCTTTCCAAGAAGAAATATGTCTGTTTTGTTAAAATAGATGTTAACAGTTTGTATGTTGTTGGAAGACATGTAATTGGTCTATAGTTTTTCGGAATATTTGTGTCACTATTTTTGGGTAGAAGAAAGGTAACTCCTTTGGTCATCCATGCAGGAATTTTAGTTGGATCGGTAACCATTTCTTGAAGTTCTTTGGCGAGTTTTTGTGTGCTGTATTTAAATAATATAGCCAGAAGTTAGGAATTTTATCTATTCTTGAGATTTCCAGTTGTGTGCTTTTTTCAGTGCACATTTAACATCTTCTTCTGTGATTCCCGCCCATGTCTGTTCTGGTTTATTTTTCATTCGTTCTAACTCTTGCGCAATCCAATCTGCCTCTTCGTTGTGTTCTTTAGGGCAAGCCCATATTTTTCCCCAGAACTGTATAACTTCTTCCATTTTAGGGGGACTGTCACTTCAATTCTTTGTTTACCTATTTCCCTGTAAAATTTCTTTGCATCAGTTTGAAAGATCTTGTTCTGTCTATAGAATCTTGATCTTTTCTCGTAGCGTCTTATTCTTTGAGCCTTCAGTTGTATTGTTTGCTTTTTTTTTTCTTTAGTTGATAGGACTTCATTTTCATTCCTGATATTGTATTTTCTTTCGACTCTTCTGCCTTTTCTAGTTCTTACATTTACTCCTCTTGCTAGTTCATCGAGTACTGATAATTCACTTCTAAGGTGTTCAATTTCTTTTTCTATTTTTTCTTTTCCAAGGTGGATCTTCATGTCTGTGAGACTGCCTTTTTTTTACTTTGATGTTCAGTTTATTTGTTGCTGCTATTGCTGATGCATATATTGCTTCATTGAGATTTATAATGGAGTGTCTTCTTCATCCAGAATCAATTTGAGTGCTGCATTATAGAGCTTAATAGTTTTGAGGTTATGCTTTGTTGGTTGTAATTTTGGGAGTTGTTCTCGTTCCTCCATTGCAATATTCTGTATCTGACTTATATGGCTCATGATTTCATCCTTGGCTTCTTGTATATTAATCTTGTTTTCTGTGAAATAATTCTGTTCGATGAATTTTTGAACTCGTTTTATTACCGTCTTGTGACTGACTAAGATCATACCTTTCCAACATTTCTAAATTTTCAGCATTATCTTCACATGATTTGTGTGTATTTCGGTTTTTTCATTATGACCTGAGGCTTGTGTGATGTTATTACTTTTTTTTCCTGATTCCGGTTCCTTTTCATGTTTTGTTGGTTCATCTATTCTTGTTGCAATTCTTTTTCATTTCATTAATTTCAGCCTCTGTCAATCGGTTATTTCGCATGATGTCCCTTCTTACATTGGCTAGTTTATTTTTGTCTATGTACTTTCTAATTGTTTGCTTGAACCTTCTCTCCAAATGTCATATGTTTGGCGGGTGATGTTTTTCTGAGGTTTGAGTAACGCTTCATGGAATGCAGTCATAACAACTTTGTACTCCTCACGAGACCATTTTATTTTTTTCTTTCCTTAAATTTACGGTTATGGATCTAGCTGGGAGAATTTACAGGACCATCATTAGGATTATCCTGGTTTGTCAGGGACCTGAAGATTCATTCTTTGTGTAGGAGTTTGTTCCTATGGCAGATTTTTTCGACCTCAGGTAGGTTCCCTCTGAAGGACGGGCTCCCTGTTTATCCACTGGAAGAGCCATACTGGACGTTTTGTTTCTATTTTTTTATTATTATTATTATTATTATTATTATTATTATTATTATTATTATTTCTTTAGATTACTATTATATATACATTTACTTCCAGGTCCCAATCAGAGACCTAAGGTCAGAAAAGTCTTCATGATATTTTTAATTTATTATTATTATTATTACTATTATTATTATTATTATTATTATTATTATATGCAATGTTTTTGTTTTCAATCGGAGATATTGAATTATGCATGTTCACCATCAAGTTGAACGTCCTGAGGCAGAGAGACCTATTTGCAGAATATTTTCAGTGCAAGGCAACGAAGACTTCTGAAGCGACGGGATACTAGGCTTTATTCAGTTTTCCCAAATATAAGACTTTAGGTCCAGTGGTATAGGTCCCAAGCCCACAATAACAACTAAGACAATAGCGGCCTGAGCGTATGACATTCTCGCAACTTCAGTCCAAAACACAGGTTACTTTTTGAGCTTGTCAATATACTGAACCATGATATGAGTGTTGACTTCAATGTTCACTTTTATATTTATATTTACATACGCTCTATCTCTGCAATCATCAGACAAACTCTAAGTAACGCGCATATAATATATAAATAATATATATATATATATAATATATTACACATATATATATTTATATATATATTTATATATACACACACTTTTCACACACACACACACACACACAAATTTTCGATGCTTAATAAATGGACCTACGTCACAGAGTTTGTCTTTGATTTGTTACACGTAAGTTAATGGATTGCAACGCAAAATATGGTCCTTGATGTGGGTCGCGGTAAAAAAAAATAGTTTAAAAATTGCAAGTCATGGACGGCGACATCCGCCATTTTGCTGACAAAACGGTGAAATTCATTACTTTTCTGGCGGTGACCGTAATAGTAATTAGACCTTAATTTCATAACACATATAACTCTTAACAATGTCTGTCATTTTGTGTACAACCGATTAGCAATCAGTGTTATAACTCATGCCAACTGTTCAGTCCAATAATTGATACACAGTGACTTTCGTCTGATTTTAACAATCATGGGTGCTACTTTGGCATGTTATCTACGTGTTCTGAATCTATTTTGGTATGCGATCTACACTTTAGACGGCGATCAACGTGTCGTGAATTAGCTTTGGTATGAGATCAACACTCCTGACTTCTATTTAGCATTTTTATCCGACGTGTGTGCTGTCTATTGCGAGAATATTATTAATAGGATATTATTTTAATTACATTTTCTCTATGTTATATATATATATATATATATATATATATATATATATATATATATATATGTTATGTTATGTTTTACTATGCAGATATGATTCCAAATTAAAATGTGTACAGTGTAGACATTTTAGCAGATGTACATGATGTTTATCGCTAGAATATAAATAAAAGAAATGTTTTTAATATTTTAATTACTTTTTTATGCTACATATATATATATATATATATATATATATATATATATATATATATTAAGACATTTTTTATGTTTATACGTTCTTTTTATAGATAAAATATTTAAGTAAATGCTCTGTTTATAATAAAAATGTCATTTGTTTACATTTGGATACGCATCGAACAGATATGAATGTACGATAGAAAATCATGGAGAATTGTAGTTTAAAAACAGCAAAATCGACTTTACCGACTGTGGCTAAATCGGTTAAGCACGTCAGGCTATATGACGGTTCCGTGTAGGATACAGGTTCGATTCCTGTCGGAGAAAGCATATATTCTATGGAAATTTCTCGTACATTCTGGCTGGTAAATGTTGTTAATACAGTTTATTAAAAACAGAGCTTTTACTTAAATATTTGTATCTATAAAAACAATGTATAAACTTAAAAATAATTGTCAAACTTCTTCCATCTCAATATATATATATATATATATATATATATTATTAATAGAAATCTTATAAGTATAAGAAACTATACTCGCTCGGGAAACCTTCGGTGTCTTGATTTGGAAATAATCAAACCAATATCAAAGGGAAAAAAACGTATAAAAAAAAGAAAGAACCAAGAACATGTACGTCAGCCGAAAATAATCGTCCAGCATACGAGTCTAAGGAAAAAAAAACCGATGCGAGTACCCAAAATAACCTAAATAAAGTGTTCAAACCTACACAATGAGTTTGAGCAGACCTAGTTAAAATATATATATATATATATATATAATACCTATTTTGGTAGGTTTGTCTGGCTGGATTTAGACAATTAAATCATTAACCTTTTGCATTTATTTATATAATAATATATATATATATATATATATATATATATATATATATTAAGCATTTCGCCCCAAGCAAGGCGGGAATGCCACTAACAAGCAGGGTCTCCAGCTGCCTCGCTGTCGATGTTGAATAAATCTAGAGAAAAAACGTATCCTTGCCTTATGCCCCTTTCTATTTTAACTATTCAGTTCATTTTCCTATTTTTGCACTCCAACTAACAGGAAAATAGGAACTCCAAGGAAATTTATACTTAAAATCAAAACGAGGCAGTTGAAATTCGTATTGCCATAATGAAGAAAAGGGGCTTAGAGAATTTAATACTCACATGGTATACTGAAGGCAAGATTAGTGTGTAATTTATGAATTTATGCGAATGGATACCTGAAGAGCAGCAAAGGGAAAATGTAAAGGATCAAAAGTTACTTAGAACAACAAAAGACAAGAAGCTGTGGAGAGCCTTGATACTCTACCTCTGAAAAGGACATGGTACATAAAAGAAGAAATATTTTTATTTTTCATTTGACTTTTCTCTTGTTCGCTTTCCTCCTCACATGTTCTTCCTTCTTTTCCTCCTCCTGCTCCCTTTTCTCCACCTGCCACTTCTCCTAACGCTCATAGTCCTCATACTACTACTAATTTTACTACTACCTCTATTCATCCTACTCCTTCTGATACCCTTACTCCTCCTGTTTCTCCCCCTACTATTCTTACTCTTACTATTCTTGCTACTCTTTCTACTACTACGACTCATGCTACTGCTCCAGCCCCTTTTCCTCCTGCTCCTACTACTCCTACTAACCCTAATCATCCTACTACTCCTACTCATTTTATCAATCCTACTCCTCCTACTACTCTTATTCTTCCTGCTACTCTTATTCCTCCCGTTAACCCTTACTACTATTCTTTCTCCTACTATTCTTACTACTCCTTCTACTCCCACTGATACTTGTCATTCATTCTATAGCACGCTTCCTCACATTTCCTCATTAATCTCTCTCTCTCTCTCTCTCTCTCTCTCTCTCTCTCTCAGAGTCCTTCACCAGATATTTGTAAGAGGGATAGAGAGAGATACAATCTGTGTTTCTCCCTCTTCCACTTTCGTTTTACTTTTTCTCGACCTCCTTTTCTTCCCCACCTCTTTCTTTACTTCTCTCCGTCTTTCCCTGTCGTTTTTCTTTCTTTCCTTCTAAATGCCAGGGAAACAGGTTGCGAAAGCGAAAACCTGTACACCGGCTCAGCGTGGCGTAATACCACATCAAAAGGATACGTTCCTTACGCTGCAGACTCTTCACCTTTCCACGTATTAATGAAAACGGCAACAAATGACGGAGGCCAGGGTAGGTGGCGCGGCAAGTCGTAACATGGCGATAGCAATAATGCAGAGAAACAAACAAAATAATGACAGAAGGAATTATTCAAAATAAACAGTGAGAAAAAGGAGCAGCTGTCGAGCGCGTGGACAATTAATTAGTGGACGTTGGTTTTGGTGGGAAGCTGATGGATACAACGGGCTGAAACTGCACTTTAAATATGGCTTCTGATTAGAGCTTATATCGAATTAACACACATTTATGCAGATATACATACCTACTTACACATATACACAGATATACATCCCGCATACACATATAAATCCACACACACACGCACACACACACACACACATATATATATATATATATATATATGTGTGTGTGTGTGTGTGTGTGTGAAAAGAAAAGTATATAAATATAAATAAATATATATATGTATAATTATTTATATATTATATGCGGTACTTATTAGAAAGCGCTCAATATCAGAGATAGTGCTAACATATTTGGTTGGATAGATGTGAGTTTGTGACCCTGGGTTTCACGCTTTAGCGATCGTCAGACAAACTGATTAATGTTTTAAAAATTGTGGTTTATATATATATATAGATAGATAGATAGATAGATAGATAGATAGATAGATAGACCTAGTGAGCCAGACAAACCTACCAGGTTCCACCTAAACGGATCGTCAGGGGAAAGTTTGGAGCCAAACTTTCCTGACGATCCGTTTAGGTGAAACCTAGGTAGGTTTGTCTGGCTCACTAGGTTTATCTAGGTCTGCTCTACGGTTGTATTGAGTTCTTTTGTTAGTTAGTTGTTTACTCGTATCGGGGTTTTTTCTTTGGGCTTCAGACCTGCATCTGTGCGATTTTTTGTCGACAGAAGTTCATGTTTGTAGCTCTTTCTTTTTTTAAAACCTTTTTTCTCTCGAGATTGATTTGATTATTGGCAAATCAAAAATTCGAGGGTTTTTTCGAAACGAGTCTAGTTATCTATATATATATACATATATATATATATATATATATATATATATATATATATATATATATATATATATATATTCATTTATGTATAGCTGGCCACCTGTATTCGAGAATACCCAGGCGCATTTGTGTTTGTTCAACACCCACAGAGCCTACCTGTGCTTTCTAATGCAACTATGTTTATCAGAGCGTGTTATCTAGGCCACCACCCTTAAACCCTCGGCCAGGATGACTTGTGACTTCGTGCTAGCACAGCTATGGACGCCCCCCCTCCAGGGTTCCGTCTACCCAATTTCACTCACAAGGCTTGGGTCAACCCGTGGTATTGTTTTCAGGACCTTTCTGGGATCGACCCCTCTAGTCCGATAAACATCAGGAAGTCTCCTTTCTGACAAATCGACTATGTTGAGATTCGAACCCCGGGTCTCATAGTCAGATTGTGAATGTTCCACAGTTATATACACATATTATTTACACATTAGCATAAACAAGTCGGAAACTTTAGTAAGGTATCTATATTTAAATGCGTGTGAGAAAGAGAGTGTGTGGGTGGTGTAATGCTTATCGGCTCGGAAGAATCGAGTTCCAATTCCAGTCGGGTACGGTGGAATAATGGATAGCGGCTCGGATTGAGGAATTGGAGAGCCGAGTTCGAATTCCAGTCGAATCCATTACATTCACTTACGTGCTGATATCCTTGGGAAAGGTATGAATCCTCTTCTTCTAAGCTATGGGTAAATAGCAGGACAGACCGCGTTCTATAGCCTTGGATGGAAACTGGTCTACCGCAGAAAGTAACGACAACCTACTGCGGATAAAAAATCTGCCTCGTCAGTCATGTATCGAAAAATACATGATCGTCTAAGCGTGTATCACGCATAACGCATAACTGACAAAAAGCTCTCAAGAAAATTAAATTTCGTTGTTAAATGACCCATAAGGAATAAATAGCAGCACAAACCGGGTTCTATAGCCTTGGATGGCAACTGGTCTATCGCAGAAAGAAATGGCAACCTCCTGCGGGAAAATCGGAAATTGCATGATTACGTGTGGCACTTGACTCACTGATGAGAAAGAGAGAAAATAGGAAGAGATTAACATATTTTACTTAAGAAGAATACGATTTCTATCCTATGATAGTAGTAGTAGTAGTAGTAGTAGTAGTAGTAGTAACATTTAGTTAATCTAATATGTACGCAGTCAGGACAGAGGTTCTCGGACTGAAAACTATTCGGCACTCTTCGTATGTAGACATGTCATGTCCAAAAAAGAAAGTGTTTTAAATTAAGAATTTAACAGATGCAAATAAAAATAAATAATATATATAATATATACATACCTACCTACATTATTATTGTTTTTACTCCTCGTAATCGAGTATAGCCATCACACAACATTTATCAAGGCCCTTTTAATATTGTTGCGGTCGAATATAGTTTTATTTCCCAGCCAAGAACTGACATTGTTTGCCACAAGTCCTACATTTATGAGTTGCATTTGCCTTAAGCAATTCATCTGAGACAGTTCCGGAGCATTTATATCAATAACATTGTTAGTCATTATTGGTTGATCTGATTTATTTGTTTAACGGCATATCAACTCCTTATGGGTCATTTAATGCTGAAATTTAATTTTCTTGGGAGCTTTGAAGTAATAAAAATATGATATATGTTATTCTACTTTCACAATTGAATAAATGCAAATCCGCTAGGGTGATGTACCAGGCAAACATTGCCCCCCCCCCCAAAGAAAATATGACAAATTATAATGTTTACATTGTAATTTTCGCAGGAGAATTAAAACTGAGAATTTATACGCATAGGCACTCGTTTACCAATCCTAAACTAAAATACCAAACAGCCCTTTCAAAGAAATTTTGGAAATTGAAGGAAAAGAGTCTAAGCCCGCAGACAGATTGGGAAATTATGGGTTTCACTCTAATAGCTTTAGAGATAGATGCAGGCTATGTTTAGAGGGGAAAATAGAATAATTAAATACAATGATCAATGCAAATTATTAACCCATTACCTGCCATGAGCCCCATTTGAGGATCTGTTAAAATAAAACTCATTACATGTTATTCCTTGAATTTACATTGAATTGCTTACATACATTGCATTTTACAACACTTAGCCTTTAAAGTTTTTATTAGCCGTAAAGAAGACATTTTCTGTCGTAATTTTATATTTCACGAGCAGAAAAATAATGACCATTTTGAAAAGAAAAATCAATATTATTTTTTTGATATCTGTCTATTTTGAAAAGTATTATTTTTACATTATTACTTTGTCCTCATCTTTGTCGCCATATTTATTTTTTGATATCTGTCTATATTTCTGAGATGAGGTATTATGTACATGATTTACATTATTCGGACTATTGTCCTCATCTTTGTCGCCATATTTATTACAACGTTTCGGCCCTTCAGTATCTGTCTATATTTCTGAGATGAGGTATTGTGTATTATTTACATTATTCGGACTATTGTCCTCATCTTTGTCACTATATTTATGACAACGTTTCGTTCAGTTCTGTCTATATTTCTGAGACGATTTATGTATTTTACATTATTCGGACTATTGTCCTCATCTTTGTCGCCATATTTATTACAACGTTTCGGCCCTTCAGTATCTGTCTATATTTCTGAGATGAGGTATTGTGTACATTATTTACATTATTCGGACTATTGTCCTCATCTTTGTCACTATATTTATTACAACGTTTCGGCCCTTCAGTATCTGTCTATATTTCTGAGATGAGGTATTATGTACATTATTTACATTATTCGGACTATTTTCCTCATCTTTGTCGCCATATTTATTACAACGTTTCGGCCCTTCAGTATCTGTCTATATTTCTGAGATGAGGTTTTATGTACATTATATTTATTCGGACATTATTCGGACATATTTTTACAACGTTTCATCTTTGTCGTATTTCATGATTTATCCCAACGGACTTTTTCGGCCTCCCAACGTTTTCTTCAGGTGGTTGGAATTTCGAACTGAACCCTTTATTTCGCTCACTGGAATAGACTGTTCTAGTTCCACGTGCCATGTTTAATGGATGTCAGTTATCAGTTATCTCCTGTTAATTTTCCTTCTGAAAGTTCTCCACCGCCTTAACCAGGTATTGAACTCACACTCTTTGGGTCCTGTCACTGGATCTAACCAACGCCTTTATCCACTGTGCCATATGTCCTTGAGGATAATGTAAATAATGTTATTTTTTGATGTTTTATACACATATATATTTGATGTTCTAGTTTCTATAAAGATGACAATGGTAACTACTGAAATTAAACATATGGAATAAATAAACTCCTAAGACACCTGTCTGGGCCAAAAATGCGCATTAAAAATTTTGGCAGTTAATGGGTTAAACCCAAGGAGAGAACTAGTTTAAAATGTAGCCACAGAAGCAGATACAAGCTTATATAAGAATAAAGATCTTACAATCACTCACTACGAAAAAGTAAGAGGCCCTCAATTGATATAATCCCCTC
This sequence comes from Acanthosepion pharaonis, assembly GCA_903632075.3. Classification (NCBI taxonomy): domain Eukaryota; kingdom Metazoa; phylum Mollusca; class Cephalopoda; order Sepiida; family Sepiidae; genus Acanthosepion; species Acanthosepion pharaonis. The sequence continues at coordinate 694,603 of CAHIKZ030000894.1, read as the reverse complement.
TGATTAAATTTTTGCTTTAATATCTTCCCTTAAATAATTTCATGTACAACTCGGCATCCCTAATATTATAACTGAACCTTAATAGTGGAAAGAGATGGTCTATATATATATATATATATATATATATATATATATATATATATATATATATATGTGTGTGTATATCCAATCATCCTGTCTCTTTCTTCTATCTCTCCTACTCTCTCCCACATCTCTCTCCCATCCTCTCTCTCTCTCTCCTCATTCTTCCTCTACCTCTCCCTTTCTCCTTCACTTCCTCTGTCTTTCTATTCCTCCTTCTCTCTTTATTTCTCAACCCTCTCCCTCATTCTCTCTCTATGTTCCTAATTCTCTCTCTTCCCCCTCTATCTTCTTCTATCGCCCACTCTCTCTCTCTCTCCCTCTCTCTCCTCATCCCACTCTCTTCTTCTATCTCTGCCACTCTTTCCATCTCACTCGCGTCTTCTCTCTCTTCCTTTCTCTCCCTATTTCCCCTTCTCTTCTTTCCTCACTCTCCCTTCCTTCAACCGTCGGTTCCTTCCTTCCCTCTCTCTCCCCATCCCTCTCTCTACTTCTATCTCTGCCACTCTTCCCTCCCTCTCTCCATATCTTCCTCACTCTCCCGTCTTCTCTCTCTTTCTCTCTCTTCCTTTTCCTCCCCCTTTCCCCTTCTCTTCTTTCCTCCTCTCCTTCCTTCAACCGTCTGTTCCTTCCTTCCCGTTCTCTCCTCATCCCCTCTCTACTTCTATCTCTGCCACTCTTTCCATCCCCTCTCTCCATATCTTCTCCTCTCCCGTCTTCTCTCTCTATCTCTTCCTTTCTCTCCCTATTTCCCCTTCTCTTCTTTCCTCACTCTCCCTTCCTTCAACCGTCTGTTCCTTCCTTCCCGCTCTCTCCTCATCCCTCTCTCTACTTCTATCTCTGCCACTCTTTCCATCCCTCTCTCCATATCTTCCTCAATCTCCCGTCTTCTCTCTCTCTCTCTCTCTTCCTTTCCCTCCCTATTTCCCCTTCTCTTCTTTCCTCACTCTCCCTTCCTTCAACCGTCTGTTCCTTCCTTCCCGCTCTCTCCTCATCCCTCTCTCTACTTCTATCTCTGCCACTCTTTCCATCCCTCTCTTCATATCTTCCTCACTCTCCCGTCTTCTCTCTCTCTCTCTCTCTCTCTTCCTTTCCCTCCCTATTTCCCCTTCTCTTCTTTCCTCACTCTCCCTTCCTTCAACCGTCTGTTCCTTCCTTCCCGCTCTCTCCTCATCCCTCTCTCTACTTCTATCTCTGCCACTCTTTCCATCCCTCTCTCTATATCTTCCTTACTCCCCCGTCTTCTCTCCCGTCTTCTCTATCTTCTTTTCTCTCCCTATTTCCTCTTCTCTTCTTACCTCACTCTCCCTTCCTTCAACCGTCTGTTCCTTCCTTCCTCCCTCCCTCTCTCCCTCCCTCTCTCTCTTTTCCCCTACCTCGCTCTCTACCCCTACCTCTCTCACTCTCTAGGGGAAGGACGCTGGTTATGCAGAACTTTTCAATGTGTCTTTCGTATATTTTACTATTTACAAAGGACGCAGATCAATGCATCTTTGCAGAACGCCCTTCACTGAATCGGTTTAAATTTACTCTGCATGAAAAAGAAAATGACTTTGATGTATTGCAAGACAAGAAGTACGACCTTCCTGTTCATTAGGATAATACATCGCGTTCCAAAAGCAGTTGCCATATTTTTAAAACGAAAAGACATGAAAAATTAAATTTATTTCCCTTTGTCTTGTATACGCGTTTGAAAAATAATTTTGGAAATTGGATCAGACGCAGTTTTCAAAGGATACCTCTACGCGTTCACTACTCCAAATATAGTAAACATTTGAAACAGGATTTTTTCCTCAATTTTAAAATACAGTTATTTCATATAGTCGCTGCGTTCCTTTAATGTAATTAAACCGGAAGTTGTTAAGAGGTGTTATATGAATCCTCTAAAAAAAAGCTTTAACAATAGCGTCTGAACTACACCAAATGCAAATATCCCAAATTTAGTTTCTCCTGTCGAAAATTCAATAGAAAAAAATCTAAATAACTTTTTTTTTCATATTAAAGATTTCTACATAGTAAAGGTTCTATAATTTAGACAATATTAAATGGTGGTAACAGGAGAAAAGATATAATTACCTGGAATTATCATGTGCGAATACATCCGGGTCTGCGATTGCACAATACCTAATCGTCAGTGTGCCATGTCCTAACTTGAAGCCATGTTTTATGCTTTAAGCCACTTACAAGCAGAGATGATAATTGAGTTTTAATGTGATTCATTTGTGATTATATATATATATATATATATATATATATATATATATATATATATATATATATATATATATATATAATCAATATACCACATAAAACTCTTGAACGCTTAGCTTTGGAGCGGGTAGAATGGAGATCAACGTGTTTTAGTGGACTCAGCAATTTTCAATCTGCTTGTCTGAATCATCTTCAAGAAGCTAGAGCAAGATCTAAAAGGTCAGCCAATCTAACAGTGATCTCATCTCACAATTCTCACATCTGCTCCATATGTGGGCTCCTTTGTAAATCACTAGCCACTTAAGATTATCGCACCAACTTTCATAACTGAATCAACTAAGCTGTCAGATCCTCATACGTCGAAACCGACGGGAGAGTCCATTCCATTATTATTATCATTATATATATATATATATATATATATATATATATATATATATCAAGGGTGCGATCGATGAATTGTCGTCTAAATTACGCAAAAATGAAAATTACAATGACAGTTCATTTTAACAGATATTTACTAAATTACACAAAAATATCTTGAAATACTAATGAGTAAAATTATTCAATAAAATCGCCATTGGCTTCAAGCACGGCCTACAGACGACTTCAGAATCTTCTGGGTAGTCTCTTTGTTTAAGTTGGTGAATGCTGCCATAATCCTTGCCACCAGCTCATCTTTGATGTTACAGGGAGTTTTGTTGGTCTCTTTCTCAAATGTGCCCCACACATAATAATCAAAGGGGTTGCAGCCTGGTGAGTTAGGTGGCCAGATGTAATGTGGGATGTGGTTGCAGAAATTGACTTACATCCATAACTGGGTTCTCCAGCTTGTGTGGCATGGTGCAGAGTCCTGTTACCAGACATAGGATCTTCCAGCTTCCGTTTCCTTGAGCCAGGGCAGCAGTACATCCTCAAGGCACTTGATGTAGGCCTCTAAGTTGGGTGGGAAGATGAATGAGAGCAAAACGTCGCCATCATTAGTGATCACTCCAAACACCTTCTTAATCACGATTAGACTCATCCAACACTTTTCAAAACCTGTGCAGCCAGATTGACAACCAAACACTCTAAAATGTTCGTATTGGAGCTTCCGGCGCGAATGACAAGCAATATAGCATGCCGTTTCCAAATTTCTGGTTTTCTCACAGACGGTGCCCAAATTGACTCTACTATAATCTGCAGCCGACAAAATCAAAAGCTAACAACGCGCATGCGTGAAATTAAAAATAGCTGAAATGGCGACAATTTACCCATCGCTCCCTGTATTTATATACACACACAAACAGACACAGAAATATATATATATATATATATATATATATATATATATATATATATATATAATAAATAATATTAAAAACATTTTTTTATGTTTATTCATACAAATATTTAAGTAAATGCTCTGAATGTCCTAGAAATTTTCACAGAAAATTTTCGTCCTCCGACAGGATTCGAATCTATATCCTATACGGAACCGTCATTTAGCTTGACGTGCCTTTACCGATTTGGCCAAGAAGGAGCGTTTGGCTAGCAAGGTCGAATTTACTGTATTTAGACTTCAATCTTCCATGAATCTCTCACGTACATTCATATCTACTCATGGCGTATCAAATGTAAACAAATGAAGTCACACATTATGAAATGGAAAAAGTCCGACAATTATTTTAAGACATTTTTTTATGTTTATACATTCTTTTTTATAGATACAAATATTTAAGTAAATGCTCTGTTTGTAATAAACAGTATTAAACAACATTTACCGGCCTGAATGTCCGAGAAATTTTCATAGAAAATATTCGTCCTCCGAGACTTTGTCCATTTCATAATGTGTGAATGTCATATATATATATATATATATATATATATATATATATTAATAATAATAATAAATATATATTTTTTCTCAAGTGGCACTTGTCGATTGCGTTTCAATATATGGTAGCTGACTGTGGATTAGTAGAAATATAAAATGGTATTAAATATTATATGCGCTTTCATATGTTGTTGTTATATTCGTAATAAATTTTGTTCGATGTTGGTTGGTTGATTTTAACATAGAGAGTCTCGAGAATTTGAAGTTATTGTTTATTTTTTTCGTGGTGTAGTTTATTGCTGTTGTCAACAAGTATTTTCCTATATTGTAAAGTTGGACACACACATACATATATATATACATATCTTGAAGATGAAATGGAACTAATGCTTTTAATTTAATTGCAAAATTAAATTCGGGGTTTTTAGCTTCTTTTTTTGAAACATGGTTGGAACTGTGTAGCGAAAAAAAAACATATTTTAAATCAATTAATTTATAATATATATATATATATATTTCGTTTTCTTTCTTATTCCCTCTCTTTATTTTTGTATCTCGTTTTCTTTCCCTCTTTCTTTCATCCATTTTTACTTCTCTATATTTTCTCTCTTTCCGTCTGTCGTTCTTTCTGTCGCTTTCTCTTACTCACCCTCTTTATCTTTCTATGTATACTTTCTGTTTCATTCTCTCTGTATTTCCTCCCCTCTCGCATCACAGTTTCACCATTTCCTTCCTTTTTCTCTCTACCTTTATTTTTAACTATGTCCTTCTTCCTCGTTTTATTCGTATTTATTTATTTTTCTTTCTCTCTCATTTCTTTCTCTTTCTGCCACTTATTCATTCAATTAAAAGAAGCGATTAGATAAAAATTTCTATCTTTAGGTTACCGGGTTCGAAGTGTTAAAAGAGGAAATAGCCGTCTCTGTAGCCATGTTTAAAAATGTATTTTATTGGCCAATCGCGCCAAATGAAAACCAATTCAAATAAGCAGACGACAGTTATACAACTTTAGCGTTTCTAAATCTCCATGAGTTATTTATTAATTCTTAATTAAGTAACAGAAGCAGAACTGGCTTAACAGAGATAGGCAAACAGAGTTCACGTTCCAGCTGAGGGAGTTTTAGAAAAGTTTTAGAAAAGAAACGAAATCACCTCATCTAGCAGATGACGTCTGTCTTCTACCCATTGCTCTGAATATGTAACATAATCTATCTAAGGAGGAAATAGCCATGTAGCTCCTATTATCACAAGAAATCGCTCGTACAATATCTGATAGACTATTTTATTATGAGCGTGTGGCTGAATTGAATACATTACCGTTCTGGCCGCGAAACTCAAATTCAAATCTAACCATGGATGATTTGTTAAGGGAGTGATTTTCTTGATTATATCGGTCTGGAGAGACAATCCTTCTGCTCTGTATCTCATACTACGGATTGAGGTAAGCCCTGTCAGTGGAACTGGGTAGATGAAACTTCCATGTCTTTATAGAAATTTAATTTTTCCTGGTGCTCAAATTAAGGGATTTGTAAAATAACTAGTTTAAAGCCGCCTTATTAGGCGAGCATTTAAACTAACTCCTGCGGAGGTCTCTTGATTAGAGTTTGAGAGTATCTATTTTTTTTTGCATATTCTCAGCATTGGAGGCTCTCCTAGTTGCCGTTTGATCTGAATTTTCATTTGCACGGGACTTTCTTTTTCTAGCTGCAGCCTTGGCTCTTTTGATTGCAATCTAGTCCTCTGTTGGCGGAGATTTCTTTTCGCAAGGCATTCTGCTACCGTATGGGATAGGCAACAACAAGAGCTCAAAATTGATCGCGACATTTAAGTATTGCATTAATATTTAAGCTTACTTTTTAAAAGTTCGACAATAATTCTTTTGCCGCCACTTAATTTAAAAGCCAATTTGATGTATGTAGGTCCTTACTTTCCGTACAGACGATTATTTTTATTTCATGGGTGACTTTAGCTGGAAGCAAAAATCGCTCCGCGGCTCATGACGTCACACATGATCACGCATGAGTGAAAAAGAGAAGTGTTAAGTATGGGAAGCCGTTTGTATAAACCAATGGCTTCCGTTATCAATTATAGGCATTTCAGTGTATTTGAGGAGTTTTCCTAGTTTATTTTGTTCAGGTGTCTCGTATGCACGAGTTTGCCGTTGCCTGGAAATCTTCCAGGCAAGCAAAAAACAGACTATGATTATTGCCATGTCTGTGTATTGTTTAATGTATTGTAATGTTATTGTCATCTTTGATGATGGCTTATGTAAGCCGAAAGCTTAGATAGGATTAAAAAACATATATCAATATGGTGATTTTCTATCGTCTTTCAATGATAATATTATTAAGCTTACCAGACGATATGAAAGGAATTTGCATAAAATAAATAGACAAAACTTTTGTCTATATTATTTAATGAAACATGCATATATATATATATATATATATATATATATATATATATATATATAATATTTGTTTGCGTGTGCATGCTTGTATTTAAAGTGAAGAACAAAAAATAAAACAGGGGCAACTCAAATTTTACCCACAAAAATTTGAACCTTGTCTGAGGATCCTTTCAGGCCGAAACTTGAGTTGCCTTGGCTTCAATTTATTGTTTTTATTTCCTTTCATATATATATATATATATATATATATATGTAAGCAAATGTAAATGGATATAAATCCGACAGAATGAAGAAAATTTGGAAAAAAAAAACAAAAATCCTTAAATGCAATTATGTTGTTTAAAATGAATGAAATGTCGACGTCTGACGTTTCGGTTTAATAAACCTTTTTCAAGACAATATTCATTAAAATACAATTTAGTTCAATTTGACAAAAACGATGGACATAAAAACAAGTCTTATCCAAAACAGTTTTGGATAAGACTTGTTTTTATGTTCCAAATTTTCTTCATATATATATATATATATATATATATATAGAGAGAGAGAGAGAGAGAGACGTCACACATTATGGAATGGACAAAG
>CAHIKZ030000894.1:677500-682500 GCA_903632075.3 Acanthosepion pharaonis | reverse complement strand
GCCAATAGAATCTTCCTGCCTATTCGTGGCAGCCAGTTATAGGCTCTCGCTCTTGGCCAATAGAAAATGGCCACAAACAACATGAAGACTGCCGTAGAAGCATGAAAAAATCGATTATTTTCACTATCGATGGGAGTTGGGAAATGCAAAGTCGGTCTTGGCCTTCCGCTAACTTGGAGCATGTACATGTAAATTTTGGTGCAAATCCGTCAAAAATTGCGGCCGTGCATTCGTTACACACATACACACACACACACATCATGCCTTTTATAGATAGAGATCATTCGTCTATGCTTTCAATATTGCTGCCATATTTAGTCTGATGCACAAGCTATGTATTTAGATATTCTTGATAAAGTTTAAATAAGAATTTGCAATTTTATTGGTTCTGGCCTGGCATCTTGCTTTCAGTTACTTTCCTACCTCCCTAACATAGCTTCCCTATGCCTTTTCTTTCGAGAAAAGAAACTGGTAGCATAGGACTTACGGTTACATCTCGCCAGCTCAACTGTAAATTGATGAGATCTCGACGCCAATCTTGTACTGTACTTAAATTCAAAATGTCTAAGTATAATAGCGAAGTGCTCATCTGAAAAATTACCATGAAATTATTTACACATATATCTTTCTACCTGAATTTCCAGAATGAGGAATTATTATTATTTATATTTAGACTAATGTCATCATCTTTGTTGTTATTGTAACAACGTTTCGACTGTTGTCAGCCTTCTTCAGATGTTTGTCGATCCGCGTAACCCAAGGGGAATTTCGAACTGAGCACTTTAATCTACAGTAGTAGATAGTTCTCTTTCTGCTGTCCATGTCTAGGGATATCTCGTCTTTTTTTTCTTATTTATTACTGCTACTTTTGGAGGTAGTGGCTCGGATTGATAATTCAGAGAGCCGAGTTCAAATTCCAGTAGAGTTCGTTATATTCAAATACCGCTGGCAAACGTATAAATCCATCTCTTCTCTCCCTCAGCTATGGGTAAATAGTTGGGTCATTGGGTTTAGGAGATGGACAACTCTGAATTCAAAACCTGAGTATACCTGCTTCCTCCGACCAGACCCTGGTTAATTAGGGGTGGGGATAACGGCAGAAATCAAGAGCCTTTAAAGGGGAGCATTAACTCTTCAGAATGAATGGCCAGCTAACCCATTTATGGATAAAATAGTCTCACGAACCTGGAATTGAGCCAGCGCGGTGATTACAACCACACCCTCTGAAGGCATGGTCAATCAGGAGGGTTTCCTGTAAGAGGAGCGAGAAGGCACTAGATTCGGATTTGGATTTGGACTCTCAGCTCAGCCTGTTTCCATTCGGTCTATGTTTCTTCTGACCGGAATATGGATTGAACAGACAATTATTATGTCAACAAATTCAAGGAACCAATGCATTAATTCACTAGAACTCGTTCATTTCCTGGCTCTGAAGACTCAGTATAAATAGGTGAGGTGGGCACCTCTGTGGTGTAATGGTTAGCAAGCTGGTCTCGCGAAAACAATTACGAATGATCTGTCTATATTTCTGAGATGAGGTATTATGTACATTATTTACATTATTTGGACTATTGTCCTCATCTTTGTCGCCATATTTATTACAACGTTTCGGCCCTTCAGTATCTGTCTATATTTCTGAGATGAAGTATTATGTACATTATTCGGACTATTGTCCTCATCTTTGTCGCCATATTTATTACAATGTTTCGGCCGTTGTACGCTCCAGCCTTCTTCAGGTGGTTGGAATGTCGAACTGAACCCTTTATTTTGCTCACTGGGGTAGACTGTTTTAGTTCCACGTGCCATGTCTAATGGATGTCAGTTATCAGTTATCTCCTGTTAATTCCCCTCTCCAAGTTCTCCACCGCCTTAACCAGGTATTGAACTCACACTCTTTGGGTCCTCAAGGACACATGGCACAGTGGATAAAGGCATTAGCTAGATCTTGTTGCTGAAGGATGTCATAATGTCCGAAAGAATCTGGAAAAGCGGGGTTGCAAGTTTTCAAATGTCTGAAGTTGTGTCCTTAAAAATTTCTTACTTTAAATAGCAGGAAGATTATATAAGCACTTTATTTTAATGTTATCATCAATAGAGCATCACATTTCAGAGATGAAGACCGGCTTTTGATACGACTAGCTGTTACTTCGTTTTCCCATGTCTTCTCTCCTATGTTGCTGTAACATATCCACTTTTCATTGCACATAAAAATTGGATTAAAATGTGAAAGATTTAAATCACTATCATTTTTAATTTAATTATTTTTTCTCACCAGAATTTATCTTACATATTTATAAGTCTACCATTCGCCCATGCTTTGAATATTACTGCCACATTTCATCTGATGTTCCTGCTCTATATTTAAAGATTCTTGATAAAATCCACAGACGAATCTGCAATGTTATTGCTCCTAACTTGGCGTCTCAGCTTCAGTCACTTTCACACTACTGTAACGGTGTTTTCTTTGCCTTTTTTTATAAATATCTCCAGGGTATTTTTCCTGTATGGTACCTAGACTTTATGAATTTAAGCGCAGTACTAGATTAGCGGCAAGATTTCATCATTTTACGTTTGAAATGGCTAGAAGAACCATAAGTTCTATGCTAACAGTTTCTTTTATGGCTTGTAGAACTCTCTTCCAGCTTCTTGCTTTCCTGTCAGCTTTGATCTTCAAAAACTTAAATGCAATGTCAAGCGTTATCCTCTCTCTTCTTAATTGCTGTTTTATTATTGTTCTCGCTCTTCTTTCATACATAGTAACGCGTTGTGCCTTAGTGGCTTTATTGCCTTGCTTGATGTGAAATTATTATTAAAAGAAATATGTGTACAGTCGTGCCACACACCAAAGCGATTAAAATAATCAAGCTTATTCAAAATGATTTTCAATGCTAGATTTTGGATATTTTGAGTATATTGGCCAAATTTTATGCCCAGCGTATAACATTTATCATTGGCAATTAATGTCTCCATTTGTTTGTTATAAACCTTTCGTACATACCTTGAATATTGCTGCCACATTTTGTCTGGTGCTCAAGATATGTATTTAGAGATTCTTGATAAAATTCAAATTAGAATCTGCAATGTTATTGGTCCTGACCTGGCATCTCATCTTCAGTCCCTTTCCCAAAACCATAACATAGCTTCTATATGCCTTTTCTATAAATACTTTCATGGTAATTGTTTTAATGAAACCTGGTACCTATGGTACCTAACTTTTATGAACTTAAACGCTGTACTCGATTGGCAGTAAGGTTTCATTGTTTTACAGTTTGAAACGGCTAGATGTAACCGTGTGTTTTATGGTAACAGTTTCTGTTCTCACGCTTCTCAAATAGGAAACTTTCTTCCGGCCTCTTGCTTTCCAGTCAACTTTGATTTTCAAATATTTAAATACAACGTCAGTCGTCATCTTCTGTCGTTTCCTTCCTGATATCAGCACTGCATGATCTGTGCTTAAGATTATGGCCGGCAATTGTAGAGCCATGGTTAATGCAATTGACAAAGTTTGCAGTAAACAGTGACAAGAGAGAGAAAACAAAAGAACAGGGCAAAAATAATATTAAACAAGCAAACAATACATACAAGCCAATAAATAATAAGGCAAGAAGTTCATAAGATAAAAATGGCGACAACACATAAAAGCGGGAAACACACAAACGATCACAGCGTTCAGGTTTCAAGTCAAGAAAGAATAAAATAAAGTTTGATGAGACCAAGAAGTGGCCTTATTATCTTATTGGTTATGAAAAAAATCCCACAAGAAATCCGGATAACCCTATTTTCTTCGATTTCTTTTTAGAATAGGCAATGGGACTTATACTAAGTTAAAACTTAAAACTTAATGTTGCGAAAGGGTAAATGCAAGTGTCAGCCAGGACTCTTTGCAAATTACCTCCCCCTCTCATTGTTACCTCTGTTTTTGTTGTTGTATGTGTTATATGTAATAGGAGTAGGTAGGCTTTCCTACCGCCCGGTCCACACTCCTCCCCCTCCATGAGTAGAGGCTTACGCCTTGTTTCTTGTTTAGGAAGGGGTTTCCGGTACTCTCTCTCTCTCTCTCTCTCTCTCTCTCTCTCTCTCTCTCTCTCATTGGCCTCTGTATCTCCAGTTGCCTTGATCTATCCACGACTCTTCTCCTCATCCTTTTCCTCTATCACTCCTATCTGGTCTTGCTCCAAATTTTCTGTAACCCCTTGCGTCCTAGTGGCTTTCCGCCTTGCTTGGGGTGAAACGCTTAAAAAAAAAAAACATTTGATCTGGTGCTCCTGTTATATATTTAGAGGTTCTTGATAAAATCCTCAGAAGAGTTCATGATAATTTTTTCCTGTATGGTACCCAGACTTTATGAAGAGCAGTACTAGATTGGCGGCAAGGTCTCATCATTATGCGTTTGAAACGGCTCCAGGTAACCATAAGTTCTATGCTAACAGTCTAACAAGATAGATAGATAGATAGATAGATAGATAGATAGATAGATAGATAGATATAACGAATAAAAGATAGGTAGATAATGAATATAAAATAGATAGATAGATAGATAATGAATACAATATAGATAGATAGATAGATAGATAGATAGATAGATAGATAGATAGATAGATAACGAATAAAAGTTAGATAATGAATATAAAATAGATAGAGAGATAACGAATAAAAGATAGGTAGATAATGAATATAAAATAGATAGATAGATAGATAGATAGATAGATAGATAGATAGATAGATAGATAATTAATACAATATAGATAGATAGATAGATAGATAGATAACGAATAAAAGATAGGTAGATAATGAATATAAAATAGATAGATAGATAGATATGAACATACTGTAATAGATAGATAGATAGATAGATAGATAGATAGATAGATAGATAGATAGATAGATATGAACATACTGTAATAGATAGATAGATATGAACATACTGTGATAGATAGATAGATAGATAGATAGATAGATAGATAGATCTGAATATATTTTTATGTCTCGTGTAACTCGCT
>CAHIKZ030000894.1:672500-675000 GCA_903632075.3 Acanthosepion pharaonis | reverse complement strand
GATACTGAAGAGATGACATAGATAGATAGATAGATAGATAGATAGATAGATAGATAGATAGATATGAACAAAAGATCGATATGAATACAAGATAGATAGATAGATATGAACAAAAGATCGATATGAATACAAGATAGATAGATAGATAGATAGATAGATAGATAGATAGATATGAACACAAGATCGATATGAATACAAGATAGATAGATAGATAGATAGATAGATAGATAGATATGAATACAAGATCGATATGAATACAAGATAGATAGATAGATAGATAGATAGATAGATAGATAGATAGATAGATAGATCTGAACACAAGATCGATATGAATACAAGATAGATAGATAGATAGATAGATAGATAGATAGATAGATATGAATACAAGAAACATGCAAATTTTCACAACTCTAACATCACTGCTTCATAGTCAGCCCTCTCTCGTGTATTCAGATATTGCCTGCAAACATACGTATGCTTCGTTGTACGCTATGCGGCTCATTCGATAACAAAGTCAAAAGAGATTTGCTAGCAATGTGGAATCCAAAAACAATGCGAAATTTATTTCGCTAAAAAAAAAAAAGCAATTTCATTGCAATTGAAGATAAGAGTTATCTCTGCTACAATGCTAATTGCTATAACCTTAAGATTGGCTAATTTCTACAGATACAATATCTCTTCTACTGAACGTTTTCCAATTGCCAAAAACGTTTGATATATTTTCTGCAAAGATCACCCTTGACAGAAATATTTGATAAGTAAACTATAGATTTACGATCTGATGTTAAATAAAATGAAAACTCATTTGCCCCCATTTTGATGTTACCTTTGAAAATATCTTTTGCATTATCTGTGTGCACAGGGGAAAAGGTTTCGTTGGAAAACCTTAAAGGGAAAACCTTATCGTATCAATAAATTTTCTTGAAGAATTGATTGATACCTTTTCTACGGCTTATCAAAACTTGGCATAAAATATTTTTTGATTGTAAGATATTTTTCTTTTTATTGATTTATTTATTTTATTGTTATTATTCTCTCTTTCTCTCTCTCTCTCTCTCTCTCTCTCTCTCTCTATCTATCTATCTATCTATCTATCTATCTATCTCTCTGTATATATATATATATATACATATATATATATATATATATACTAGCAGTAGAGGCCTGCGTAACAGTAAGAGATAGATCAAGTATCGACCATCATAAAGACTGAAAAATAAAATTGACAAAGATTATTGCTTAAGGTTGACGGACACGCATGTCTTAATTAGTTTTTTTTTTTTTTTTTACGAATTGGTCAAACTCAAACAAAACATTGTTTTCAATCGTTATGAGTCTACCGATTGAATAGAATTTTATTATAAACAATTGTCTTGTAAATGGAATTTTTAAAGCATTCTGAATGTAAAAATAAAGAAAAAAGTGTGCAAGACAATAAGAAACACTACCTGCCAAAAAAAAGTGAAGTTTTGTTGAAATCGGTTGAAAAATGTAGGAAATCCGATCCCATATATAAACGAACACACACCCACCCACACACTCACAAACAACCTGGGTTTTATAATAAGTATAACTCGATATGAGTTGTCCCTCTTTCATTCTCGCAATGCCTTAATCGTGTTTTCAAATTGATTTCGTGCAAAAACAATTGTGTATTTCCAATTTTGGGCGCTCTCAGAACCACCGCAAGGTAATTTTACGTAGTCCTTTGAAGTTTTGTTGAAATCGGTTGAAAAATGTAGGAAATCCGATCCAATGTATAAACGTACAGACACACACACACGCGCGCGCACACACACACACACACACACACACAACCTGGGTTTTATAATAAGTATGATATATATATATAAAGTGAACATTGAAGTCAATACTCAGAGATGACAGGCTGTTTCATGTTAGACGCAATCGTCACCACTGACCCATATATATAAATAGTCGAGAAAAAACCCAACACTAGCGGCCTGATGATTGCGTTTAGCATGAAACAGCTTGTCGCCTCTCAGTGTTGACATCAATATTCACTTTTATATTTACTTATGCTCTATCTCTGATACTGAGAACTTTATCCCATAAATATGGTACAACTTAAATCTATATTTCTTCATAGATAGATAGATAGATTTAACAAACCGGTTGATAATATCCGAGGAACAAAAAGACGACCAAATCATAAAAATACATCAATAAGTCTGCTGAAATTTATTTTATATAATAATGTCTTTTGACTACCCAGGTGCACGAAGTGAAAAATTCTAAAGTCGGAAAAAATTTTAAAGTCGGAATTTTCTGTGTCCTGTTTTCAACGAGATGAGAGATAAACCCCCAAAAATATTTTTCGATTGTAAATGTTTTTCTTTTTATTTATTTACTTTATTATCCTCTCTCGCACACACACACACACACACACACACACATATATACATATATATATATATATATATATATATACATACATATATATATATATATATATATATATATATATATATATATATAG
>CAHIKZ030000894.1:622500-670000 GCA_903632075.3 Acanthosepion pharaonis | reverse complement strand
GAATTATTCAAAAACATACACTGATTGGTGAAAAGCTTTTTTTCGACTAATATTTATTCCATCATAAATTCAGTTGCTTTTTAGCGCAACTTCTCACACAATTTTAAACGCACGTCTGAATGAATTGCAGGCAGTAAAATGAAAACAGGGACATGTACTTTTAAAAATAACACAACGCACGAACACTTGTAAATGCACGCACCTAATTACGCCTACATATTAGTAATGGTGTTACACCCAATTGTAAATTACTAATAGGACCAATACAATTTTTACAATAAATAATTCATACATTTCAATAATGCAGATCAAATGAAATCTTATTATTTGCAATTTTAAATAGAGACGCCTCTGTTAAATGAAATAAAATAAAAATAAATAAAACAACCGGGGTATGGATTATATTCCTGTATGAAAGAATAAACAGTCAAAGAGCGTGTGCCTTGATGTTTTTTAGCCAGACCCACGAGTACCAAAAGTCTCCAATACGAAAATATACGACTCCATTAAGATTTCACACCAAAGAAAAATAATCACTTTTCGCATTTTTTTCTTTATTTATTTTTATCTTTCATTTTATTTCATGGCTTTAGAAATTATTTCCTTCATTTTATATAATATTTGAAGCTATCATATTTTTAGAGATTTCATTTTCATTTATATCTTCTACGTTTTTATTAGTTTATATATATGGATGACAATATATATATATATGTATATATATATGACAATAAATATATATATATATGTTTATATACATGGATGACAATATATATATAAATATATATATGTATATATACATATATATATATATATATATATATATATATATATATATATTCAGTTTATATGTTATTTTTGTATATATACATACATATATATATATATATACACTCGCATTTTTTTCTTTTTTCTTTTGTCTTTCATTTTATTTCATGGCTTTAGAAATTATTTCCTTCGTTTTATATAATATTTGCTGCGATATTTTTAGAGATCTTATTTTCATTTCTATCTTCTACGTTTTTATTAGTTTATATATGTGGATGACACTATACACACACACACACACACACACTTACACTACACATTATTTACACACACACACATATATATATATATGTGTGTGTATTCTGTTTATATATATATATATATATATATATATATATATATATATACCCAATTGTATTGGTGTATACGGAATAAATTCCAGTAACCAAAAAATACTATTCTTAAAAGAGTGCTCAATACAGAGTAGAGCAAATATAATTTATTCGAAAATTATAACTTTAATATGTTATAAAAATAGCCATTTTGTTTCAACATTTCTGATGTCTTATCAAGCGATGTTGATTTGATAAGACATCAGAAGTGTTGAAACAAAATGACTACTTTTGTAATGATTTTATAACATATTAATGTTATACTTTTCAAATAAATTATATATATATATATATATATATATATATATATATATATATATATATATATATATATAGACCAACCTTTCTTTTAAACATGTTTCGTGTTGAATATGACTGAATGGTTGAATTTTTTTTCTTTAGTGTTTCCGCCATTATTAAATTTTTCCCGTTTGGTGGCGGTAAGGATGTGTAAAATTGTTCGTCTTACCCATTGTCCCAAGCGCTTTTGTCCATTTCTTTAGCCATTTTCAAAGGACTTTATTTTTAGGTATTACTAATTTCTTTTAATGTGTGACTGTTTAAGAATTATTCTTGTTCTGTTTGTATACGAATAGTACTTTTTATTCCGAGCTTCGCGAGTTGAGCGTGGCTAGAATTGACTTCTTTCTCTTTTTGAAAAGTTCGGAAGGAAACTCCCCTTAGTACTGGAAAGAACGATAAAAGTAACTAGACGCGAGACACCTAGATTGCGGGGAAATTGTTGGTAGATATAGCAATCTTACAGTTGAGTGAGTTCATAGGTCGACGACAGAAGTCCAGTGGGCACGTCAGAAGGATTGGTGAAGGGATGCAGCTTTGAATTGGTCTTGAATTGTGGGCCGACGTTCGTTCTCGAAAGCCCTTTAGTAGATTGTTCTTCTTTGGTTGAGTGTGGTTCTGAAGTTGACTGGTGCTTCCTATCGACGACCTCGCAGATGGTGGTCGAATTCTCACTGCTAAATAGGCAAAGATTCTCCAAATTTATGGAGATTTAGTAGGCTCAGAAGAATCGGGGGCTTTTCCCTCCAAAAATGTTAAACAAATTTCCTGACCCCTCATTGGTCAGAAAATATATTCTTATCTCTGATAATCAGGGCTCTGGGAGCCGGTTTTGAAAGTAATAAAAACGAGTTGGAATGAACAAGCTGTGAGGTTTCTCCCAGACTTTATGGCACCATGGAAAGAATAATGGTGGTGGAATTCCTTTTCCATCTCTCTCGTTAGTCAGAAAATATATTCTTATCATTTGATAAGAATCAAGGCTTTGGGAGCCGGTTTTGAAAGTAAAAAGAGGTTGGAATGAGGATAGAAAAAATAGCGAGAATTTGAACTTCTAAAATATTGTTCTGAAATTAAATTCCAACACTATTCCCCAGAAATTATGTTAATAGGAAGATTTTATAGATTTCAACTGGAAGTAACACTGCTCGGTCAATGAAGGCTGAATGCTTCCACATAATAAAACGGTTGATATTACCTTTATTATTATTATTATTATTATTATTTGTTGTTGTTGTTGTAAATGGTTAAAGAAATAAGAAAACACGTGTTTCAGATATATCATATATTAAACAGCAAGTACAACAGAGGAGTATTACACGCTCGTGAGCGTGTGTCGTATGACCCAGCATTCAATCTATGCAACTGCTAATATTTAACAGCCACCTCACCACCACCACAAGTGTGTATGTGGCACAAGACCGGTTTCTTTTGGGTACTCCGCACCCGTAGGCTCGGCCAAAAATATTTCCTTTGAACCTGCCTAAACGGGTTCAAGGACTGTCTACCTCCCCGGACGAAACTTTGCCCTGCGGCAAAACTTCGTCCGAGTTCCTCTCTGTCGAGGCAGAGAGTTCGACAGTTGAACAATCTATTCGACTGTTATATTTAACAGTCCCCGCCACAAGGAATGTATGTGGCACAAGGCCGAGTTTAACGTGGGTTTCTCCAAGCCCGTAGGCTCGGCCAGAAATATACCCTTTGAACCCGCCTAGACGGGTTCAGGGACTGTCTACCTCCCCGGACAAAACTTCGTCCAGGTTCCTGTCTACCGTGGCAGAGAGTTCGACAGTGAACAATCTATTCGACTGTTAATATTTAACAGCCCCCACCCCCACGTGGGATGTATGTGGCACAAGGCCGAGTTTAACGTGGGTTCTCCGAGCCCGTAGGCTCGGCCAAAAATATCCCCTTAGAACCCGCATAAACGGGTTCAGGGTCTGTCTACCTCCCCGGACGAAATTTTGTCCTTCAGCAAAGTCCCTTCCGGTTTACTCTCTGTCCAAGGCAGAAAGTTCGACAGTTGAACAATCTATACGATTGTTCCCCCAACCTACTCTCCTACTAATCTTATAGTAGGCGGAAGAGTCTTAAGAGGGAGGACACCATAACATTATTATTATATTTCGATTTCTATGTTCACCCGACCTAGCAAGTCTGCGGGAAGACCTAAGTCAGACAGTGGTGTGTTGTTATGTCTAAATTTCATGATTAGTTTTTTCTAACTCCCTAGCTAGCCTTACATTGACAAAGTTCTTAGTGTGGACTGTACTTATCAAGATAGTTTTTTTTTTTTCTCTTAAATAAGGATTTCCAGGGTTGTTTTTTTTTTTTTCTTTTTCAATATGTTGTTGTGTTCCTTTTTTATCATTCCAAGCGCACCTATGACTGGTTCTATTCTTGTTTTCAATCTCCACATTTTTTTTTTCTGTTTCGATTTCCAGGTCTTTATACTTGATAGTTTTTTTCTTCTTTTTTTTTTCAAATTTTTTTGTTGCAGTCCTCTGGGCAAGCCATATCAATTAGTAGGCAAGCGCTTTTTTTTCTTTCTTTTCGATTTTTGACACAAGTCCGGCCTATTTGCTTCAATCTTATATTTATTTTATATCCTTTGATTTCTGGTGTGTACACATTTCTTCCCGGGTTCCGGCCAGAGACCTAAGGTCAGAAATGGCACCATGGCATTTTCCACTGACCAATTAAAAACACACACATACACACACACACACACACACACACACACACACACACACACACACATTTTACATAGATAAAGACCTTCGTCAGGTGTGGACTGTACTCGTGAGAACAATTTTTTTGTTGTATTTCTTCAAGGCATGAGCTTCCAGGAATCCCTTCAATTAGTCTACTGGAATCTTTTCCGACCAATCCGAGGGCTCCAATTATAACAGGGATTGTTGATGTTCTCATGTGCCACATTATTATTATTATTATTATTTCTTTGGATTCCCGTTGTATACGCATTTCCTTCCGTGTCCCAGCCAAAGACCTAAGATTATAAATGGCTTCATGGCATTTTCCACTGATCATTTTTGTAAAAAAGAAAATATTATTATTATTATTATTATTATTATTATTATTATTCAATAAAATATGATAATTACTTGCAGGATGGCTCATATTCGAACAAAAGCTTTGTAGACACACACGCATAGACACACAAGAAATGTAAAAATAAAAAAACGTCATATCCGCTGACACGTCCGTCCAGTTTCCGTTCATCGTAGATATTGTTTCTATACAAATGGACACACAAAACACAAAACTCGATTGCCTGTTGGTGATTACAAAGACGAAAAGGACGCCAACATCTTTATGCATATTCAAAGACTGTATCTGTGCGAATGTAGTCCCTGCCAAAACAAACTATCATTCAAATCTCGCACGCAACCAACTCACTTACTGAGAACTTATTGACAGGATACAAATGGAATTTAAAACTCAAACAACAACGTGGACGTCAACCAAGCAGTCAATTAGAAAGAAGCCTTCAACAAGTAAACAATCGTGAGTTACTTACTCTGGAGTTATTCATATATTTTACATAAGACAATTGTCGTAAAACTCCTTAGAACCAAAACAAAAACGACGTAAAGAAATCAATGCAATTTTTTTTTTCAGTGTTCTACGTTTTTAATATTTTCGATTTCGTATATAAGCACTAGTTGAAGTACACGCCGTTCGTTAATTTATTGAGATATGTGCAAACTACTCCATTAGAGTAACGAGTTAAATTAGGTCGAAAATGGAGTACTGTTGCCATATTTTGGCGGGAGCTGGCCAGACCTCACTTTGCAGTCTTTGTTAGAGAAGAATTATTTTCCACCATTAAAACTGTCTCTCACTGGCGTGATGTGGTGAGCCTCTGACTGTTCTATCGCTACTACCATGGAAAGTGCTCAGACGAACTGCATCTCCTGATTCTACCATGTCTGACCTTCACGGCTCGGATCCGCCATGCCACTTACATAGTACTAAAACACCCTCATTCTCTCCGTATTCCATCGGCGAGATGTTCCACTCAAACAGCTTCCCGTGAACCAATGCGGGGCTTAAGCACACAAGTGGGCCTCAGAAATTTTTAAAATGGGCCTGGAGCTGGCTCATGGAAAATAGGTGGGCTTTCAAATTTATCTTTTTTTTTTTTTTTTTTCACTGGCTTAAAATTATGCAAACAGAAACTGCTTTACTTTATTTTTAAAGGCAAAAAATTCGGAAATGTTTTAAATAAAATTGTCAATGTTTTTTCTTACAATCATACTTATTATAAAACCCAGGTTGTGTGTGTGTGTGTGTGTGCGTACGTTTATATATTGGATCGGATTTCGTACATTTTTCAACCGATTTCAACAAAACTTCACAGGACTACGTAAAATTACCTTGCGGTGGTTCTGACAGCGCCAAAAAATTGGAGAAACACAATTGTTTTTGCACGAAATCAATTTGAAAACACGATTAAGAGGCATCGCGAGAATGAAAGGGGGACAACTCATATCGCGTTATACTTAAAACTCAGGTTGTTTGTGTGTGTGTGTGTGTGTGTGTGTGTGTGTGTGTGTGTGTGTGTGTGTGTGTGTGTGTTTATATATTGGATCGGATTTCCTACATTTTTCAACCGATTTCAACTTCACTTTTTTTTTTTGACAGGTAATGTTTCTTATTGTCTTGCACACTTTTTTCTTTATTTTTACATTCAGAATGCTTTAAAAATTCCATTTACAAGACAATTGTTTATAATAAAATTCTATTCAATCAGTAGACTCATAACGATTGAAAACAATGTTTTTGTTTGAGTTTGGGTTTGACCAATTCATAAAAAAATTTTATTTTTAAGTCTTTATGATGGTCGATACTTGATCTATCTCTTACTGTTACATCCCCGGGCAACGCCGGGCTCTCCTTCTAGTTAATTATATTTTCGAATTGATTTGAAACATTTTTTGTTTTATTGTTTTATTGTGAATTTTATTGTTAGATAGACATCGTGTTCATTTATTTTACATTTATTTGAGACTAGCATTTTTATGCATTTAATGTTGCTTATTGTGTTACAATATGACAGAAATAATTAAGAATGTTATTTTAGTTTTTGAAAGTATTACTATATTAAATCAGTACCATTAAACACTGCTGTAAATAAAATGTATTTCCTGTTACATGGAATTTCTATTTGTGTTTATGTGAGCCTAAAATTTTTGTCGCAAAAAATGGGCCAAAAGGAAGAAAAGGTTGAGAAACAAACAGCGAAAAGATTATATATCGATTGTTTATTGATTGATTCGTTTTTACGCTTTATCAATAGTTTGCGGGTTATTTAAAGGCAGAAAATAATTTTAGACTGTAAGAATTTTTTTTAATTAACCTTTAGCACTCTAGACTGTTCATAAGTATCACTTCTATTTTCACTATAGAGTGAAACCTCAGTTAACGAATTTAATTCGTCCCTGAAGGCCGTTCGTAACACGAAATGCTCGTAAACCGAAACTACTTTTCCAGTAGGCATCGACGTAGGCATCGACGTAGGCAAAAAAGTCACAGTAAAATAAAATTGGGAAAGAAAAACACAACACAACACACGAATGTATACAACACGCCGGTCGATTCAGAAACGATTCCGTTCGTGTTAACTCAGTTCAGCTATGTTGTTCGAGAACCGAAATTTTGTTCGATAACAGAAATTTTGTTCGAGAACCGAAATTTTGTTCGAGAACAGAAATTTTGTTCGAGAACCGAAATTTTGTTCGATAACCGAAATTTTGTTCGATAACCGAAACTTTGTTCGATAACCGAAATTTTGTTCGAGAACAGAAATTTTGTTCGAGAACAGAAATTTTGTTCGATAACCGAAATTTTGCTCGATAACCGAAATTTTGTTCGATAACCGAAATTTTGTTCGATAACCGAAGCATCTTCATCTTGAAATTTCTGTTCAAAAACAGATCTGTTCGACATGTGAGACGTTCGAGAACCGAGGTTCCTCTGTATATGGTGTCTCCTCGGTTGCAAACTACAGTCGTCTTGATCTCGATTTAAGTCAAAATTGTTTTTTGCTGTTGCTATAGCAGGACGTGACAACACAACTGTGAAATTTAAATATAATCTTATTTAGCGTTTGAAGACAATTTCAATAGCAGGGCAACGCACAGGAAGCAGCAGCCAGGTACAAAATCCCCTGTGCTTCATATATCTGCTTAACCTTCCTTCAATAAAATGTTTCACTGTTAAACAAGTTTTATCTCCGTTTCTGGCTATATTATAATATATTCGCCTTTATTTAATATTTTTTCATTGTTTTTCCCATTTCTGTCTGTTTTTTCTTCATTATTTTCTGTCACTTACTTCTTAAAGAAAAAAAAGCAGTTAAATAATATAACCATAGGACTAATACGAATATTATTGATAACAAAGAAATTATTAATAAAAAAAAAAAAAAAAATATTTTTAAAAAAATCTATCAGAATAGACTGCTCAACGCGCTTTGGGGTCACCAGTTTTTACAAATAGTGCGAAAAGAAAGAAAGAAAGAAAGAAAGAAAGAAAGAAAGAAAGAAAGAAAGAAAGAAAGAACGAAGAGGAGAAAATAAAAGCAAAAAGAAGAGAAAAAATATTCAGCTTATGCGAACACTTAGTTAGTAAGGGCCCCAGAACATGAATGAATTCGGTGTGAATTGCATGATTAAATTACTTACATGTGTGTCCTTCGGCAAGTCACTCTGTGCATATGCATAAAACGCATGCTCAGCATACAACTACCATTGTATGAATGTGCTCCTCCTTGCACACACACACAGAGAGAGAGAGAGAGAGAAGCGTTCAAAGTGAGATAAATAGTCAAGGTTGGAAGAAAATGCACAAACACTGAAAATATGTAAATGTAAAAACGCCTCCAGCGGGCAATATAAGCGCTGATAATAGATAATCAACAATATAGAAAATGTATATATGTGCATTTCCTCGCCTTTGATAAACTACAGTTAATTTCCTAAAAAGGATATGCGCTTGAGTAAGAATATTCAAAGACTGAAGACGTTGCACCAATAAGATTCCAAGCATAAAACTATGAATCACAGAAATGCTGAAGATGTCATAGTTATTGATTAATATTTTGGTTAAAGATTCCCAAAAAGATTGGCTTGAATTAGGTACTACAGTCTTCCTTGGAAATCAGCTTTCAAAATCCTATTTTTGTTCTTAGTTGTTTGTCTTTTGTTTTTTACTTAGAGTCGAATACAAGATGCAACGCGTAAATTGTCGCCATTTTATATTTTGATTTCGCGCATGCGCGTTGTTTGTTGCTGATTTTGTCGACTGCACAGTATAGTACGATCAGTTGGGCACCGTCTGTGAGGAAAAAGGAATCCCATGACGCAATTCCCTACGCTAGAAATTTCGAAATGGCATGCTGCACTTCTTGGCATTCACGCCGGAAGCTACAATACGAACATTTCAAAGTGTTTGGAAGTCAGAGTTGGATGAGTCTAATGGTGTTTACGAAGGTGTTTGGAGGGATCACTATTGATGGCGACGTTATGTCTCTATTTAACTTCCCCCCTGGGCCTCAGATTCAACAAGGAGATCTACATCAAGTGCCTTGAGGACGTAGTGCTGCTCTGGGTTAAGAGGGTGGCTGCTGGAAGGTAACAGGAATCTCCGTCATACCACACAAGTAGGAGAACCCAGTCATGGCTTTCAAACAATTTCTGCGAATACATTACCCCTTACATCTGACCACCTAACTACCCAGACTGCAAATCGCTTGATTATTATGTGAGGGGCGTAGTTGAACGAGAGACCAAAAAAACTCCTTGTAACACCAAAGATGAACTGAAGGCAAGGATTATGACAGCATTCACCAACTTAAATAAGGAGACCGTCCAGAAGAGATGCAGGAGATTCTGAAGTCGTCTGTAAGGCCGTGGATGAAGTCAATGGCGATTTTATTGAACATATTTACTCTTTAGTATTTCTGTGTAATTTTAGTCAATATATCTGTTAAATTAAGATGTGAGTGTTATTTTCATTCTTGTGAAATTTAGACGACAATTGATCCATTGCACCCTTTAATACGGAGCGTCCCACAAAATAAAACATGAAATTTGGTACGATTTTCGTTACATTTCTTTGAAACAAAATGAAAGGACAGACAGTAGCTTAAAACAGAACAAAAACACAAATGTTAAGATGTTCAAACTAAAAACCTATATGTCAGCTAATTTATCACTATATGGCCGAGTGGTTAAAACGTTCACTTTCCGACCATGAGACCCGGGTTCAAATCTCACCATGGTCGATTTGAGCAGGCGATCCCAGCGTGCAGCACGATTGGAAAGTGTCTGAAAACCATACCACGGGTTGACCTAAGCCTTGGGAGTGAAATTGGGTAGACAGAACCTTTGGGTGCCGTCGACGGTTTTGAAGTCTTACGTCATCGTGACCGAGTGTTTGAGCGTGCTAGCCTTGTTCAAACTTCTAATCATGCTAGACAACGCGATCTCTCCCAAAAACTATAACTATGCCCCCCTCAGCATAGTTGCAGTATAAACCACGAGTGAGCACTGTGGGTGTTGAACAAACACAAACGTGCCTGAGCAGGCGTCTGCAATGGGGATTAGCTATCCGCCTTAGTAGACTGGAATCCTCGGATTCGAGTGGCTGCGCCATTTACTTTAATTTGTCACCAATAGAAACACGCAATCACCCACTCCATTTCCTTTCAGAATTGAGACGGTCATGGCTCTCTACATCTTCCTTTTCGTATCTGTAAATGGTGCATTGTTTTTTTTGTTTTTTTTTTAGTAAATACATTTCCAGCTGCTGTCTCCACAGTTTTATACTCAGATTCGTTCTCTAGTCGCCGAATAAGGGTAGGTTTGCTCTGAAACGCACATAATGATTGCGAGCTAGGACTAACTATCGACAGCTTTCGAGCAGTTTCGTCTACATACAAATCTCGAATCAACGCCTTGACAGGGTTTTTTTTTTTTTCATGGACTTCCCGAGTATCTCATGCTGGAATCATCTCGCAACTTTGACAAATCTGGCATGGTGAGATTCGAACCATGGTCCCATCGCCTGAACATTCTAACCACTCGTCAAGACGCGCATTATAATTAGCATAACTCCTCGTTTATATCCTGTTGTTTTTTTTTTGTTTTTTGTTTGTTTTTTTTTTTAAATTTAGATGAATTTACAATTAAACCCGCATCTAAAATGCTTTCTCCTTTATTTTCTTGTCTTTCTTTTTCTCTCTTACTATTTCTTCTCTTCTCTCTCTGTTTTATGTACTTACCTCTTTCTTTTTCATATTCACGTTTCAGTTTATATGTTCTTATTCCTCGATATTCAATGATATTTACTGAGCTTGGCTTACTACGGAACAAGAAAAACTCTACATGTTATTTTTACCTTTATTTTATTTTATTTTCACACGTGTATTGAGCACTTTTTATAGTACTCGTTCTTGGTCAGATTCAACTCTGACCATTAACCTTTTATGTACTATATATATATATATATATATATATATATATATATGTATATATATATATATATGATTCCCAAAAATTTCGCTTGAAGATGGAACAGAGCTTATTTTAACTCAATTTAATTTAAATAATTATATTGAAGTTTTCGGCTCTTGTTTTGAAACATGGGACTTCTTATGTCGCGATTTGGAATCATATTTTAAATAAATAATTATATATATATATATATATATATATATATATATATATATATATATATATATATATATTATATATTAAGCGTTTCAGCCCAAGCAAGGCGGAAAGCCACTAGGACGCAAGGGGTTACAGAAGATTTGGAGCAAGATCAGATAGGAGTGATAGAGGAAAGGATGAGGAGAAGGGTAGTGGATAGATCAAGACAACTGGAGATGTCGATTGACATTACATTTGAATAGCTGGAGATTATAGCTCTCAGGGAAACTGGTATAGGGAAGGGAGTTCCACAGGCGGGAGGTGTGAGACATGAAGCTATTGGAGTAGAAGAGACGGTTACATTTAACAGTTTCGACAGTGAAAGGGTGAGAGCGGGATGCCAGCCTCGTCGGGCGCTTGAACTCATGAAGTCTGGGAACCAGTGAATGCAGCTCCTCGGAGCAATTTCCATGAAAGTATTTGTAGAACAGTATATATATATATATATATATATATATATATAGATGTATGCCAGGTGCACTAGACCATATGTTGCAATACTCTAAGTATGGATTTGTAGATATGTAAGATATATTCTGAAGAGAAAAATTGTCTCGCACGAAATGGTCAACCGACTTTCTTAGCAGTCGACCTTCAATTGATTCACTATAGTTTTTCCACTTCATGTCAGCCGTGAACGTTACCACGAGATGGTTGTTTGAAATAAAGTTAATTATTTTTGTTATATATATATATATATATATATATATATATATATATATATATATATATATATATATAGATATAGATAAAATAATTAATTTATTTCATATATATATATATATATATATATATAGAGAGAGAGAGAGAGAGAGAGAGAGAGTTTTCTTTATTTCATATATATATATATGTATATATATATATATATAGAGAGAGAGAGAGAGAAAGAGACAGACAGAAAGAGGCAGAGAGACAGAGACTACGGAACAAGACCAGAGTGGAATAACTGGAACTTAGGTTGAGTAGAGCTAATTTCCCACCACCTGTCTAAAAATGTCGGCATTCTAAAAACTGGTTCTTAATGAACCTTAATACGAACTCCGATCACAGACACTACTGAAAAATATACAACTACCTTAACCACAAGTCATGCTTTATATTATTGGATGATGAAACTGTTGATATTGAGTGTATCTAGGCGTTCACATATACATCCAGGAAAGTGAATGTGCGCATGCGCGAATTTTAGTGCTGTTATTTCCGCAGTAATCTAGTTTTAAATAATATAGAGCTAGCTACCGGTGTTCCAAAAGTCGCGCGACAATTAGCAGAAAACATACACATGTAAAATAGCAACCAGGGAAAATTTGTATGACATCATCTTCCATAATTAAACCAATAAAATTTCTTAATGAAAAATTGTCACATACAGAAACATGATTCCATTAAATAAAAAATTTACAAGGTTATTATTAGTAATTCGACTTCTGGAACACCCTTTAGATAGATAGATAGATAGATAGATAGATAGATAGATAGATAGATAGATAGATAGAACAGATAGATAGATAGGCAAACAGCAGAATGAGAATAGATAGATAGATAGATAGATAGATAGATAGATAGATAGATAGATAGATAGATAGGCAAACAGCAGAATGAGATAGATAGATAGATAGATAGATAGATAGATAGATAGATAGATAGATAGATAGATAGATAGGCAAAAAGCAGAATTAGATAGATAGATAGATAGATAGATAGATAGATAGATAGATAGATAGAAACAGCAGAATGAGATAGATAGATAGATAGATAGATAGATAGATAGATAGATAGATAGATAGGCAAACAGCAGAATGAGATAGATAGATAGATAGATAGATAGATAGATAGATAGATAGATATATCAGTAGCTGGATGGAGAGAGAGATAGAGATACTATTTCTCTACTTCCTCATTGCTTTCTTTAAAACGATCAAATATGGGCGAAAGTAGTCAGAATATAATTTCCTCACGTTCCTCTTCCGTTTTCTACCCGACATCAAACGACTTATTCGACACCAACATAAAACCTCAAAAACCAATAACAGACCTTCCCTGTCCGTTCGATTTAATAGAAAATGTGTAGACGAACGATTGCTCTCTACATTATTATACTTATAAATAACTATGAACAATTAACATAAAGCAGATAGATAGATAGATAGATAGATAGATAGATAGATAGATAGATAGATAGATAGATAGATAGATAGCAAACAGCAGAATGAGATAGATAGATAGATAGATAGATAGATAGATAGATAGATAGATAGATAGATATTGATTATCTTCATAGATAGATAGATAGATATTATAGATAGATAGATAGATTACAAACAACAGAATGAGATAGATAGATAGATAGATAGATAGATAGATAAATAGATAGATAGATAGATAGGCAAACAACAGAATGAGATAGATAGATAGATAGATAGATAGATAGATAGATAGATAGATAGATAGATAGATTATCTTCAGATAATTCTTTATAGCGAACGATTACTCTGTACATTATTATACTTATACTTATAAATAACTATGAACAATGAACATAAAGCAGATAGATAGATAGATAGATAGATAGATAGATAGATAGATAGATAGATATTGATAGAAAGGATAGATAGATAGATAGATAGATAGATAGATAGATAGATAGATAGATAGATAGATAGATAGATAGATAGATAGATAGATAGATAGATAGATAGATAGATAGATAGATAGATAGTGTGTCTTCAGTCATTTTCAATTTCGATTTGTGTTTCTCCAGAAGGATGCTGAAAATCCCGTGAACAGAACCTAGGAGTAACTATAATGTTTTAAGGAAACAGAAAACAAAAAAAAAATGATACTTGTACTTACCATCAGAAAGACATAGTTAAAATTATTAAGACACATTACGAGGAAAGATGACCTGGAGAATTTGACACTCACCGGAACATATTGAAAGCAAGAGGGACAAAGGAAAGCAGCTGGTAACCTGCCTAACGAGCTTGTAAATACTTGACAGAACAGAAACCGAGAGAGATAACGAAAATACAGTCCTTACTAAAGATCAGGATGTTGTGGAGAGTCATGATCGAAAAAGCTATTATAGTTTTGTATAGCTCCTTCTTCTGGGGTTGGTCTTTGGACAACGGTTTTCATTCACTCATAACGTTGCCTTCTTTCTCGGCTGTTGATCGCCAGTTGTTTTGTTCGGAGATTAAAGAAAACTTCAACAAAAGTAATTTTAAATCTTACTAATTTATTAAGCATGTCGACGGTTACATCTTCTATCAAGCGGGGTTACTACGATAATCTCACACGTCCATTTCCTTTGACGTGCAAAAGCCTACTCTCGAAAAACCCTTCCCCACTTGGGGGGGGGCAGGGGGTTTGCACAAACGAAATCCAACACGTCTAGTTGGCTTGACGTCCAAACAGCAACTCACCGAAAAATCTTAAGCTATGACTCATTCCCACGTTCGGCTCAGCCAATCAAAATCGACTTCCCTATTTTGTCTACCATCTGACCTTAAAGGTCAGCCTCAGAAGGTCTGAGCCCAAAATACGCTACCACTAAAAAAAAATAATAGTCTGAAACTATTATTTAACAATAACATCATTTGGTGTGCTCTTTCCTGTCTCGTTTAAGACTTGTACGGTTATTTCTTTGAATATTATGTTTACAAATAACTCTATGCGAGCTGACGGTTTAATCTCCTGTCTGCCTGTGGGGGTATTTAATAGTCTACAGTCTGGGTCATCTGTTTAGTAATAATTTTCTGTCAGCGCCTCTTTTCTCATTCAGATCACCTCTTTACTCCTGACTGTCTTCAATTCAATTATTCGCACTCTGCACCTATTTATCTGTTGATAGATACGTTTTATAATAAGATCGTGAAACAAATATGACAATCAGTTTCTTCCTTGTCTGCAGTGATCCTAGAGTTTATGTACTTGTCATTTTTCACACTCTCGAAAACAATTTCTAAGTAAAAAATAAAAAATAAAAAATGAAAGACATATGATTGTCATGTGCTGTATTTTCTGTTGTGGGGAAACACGTCAATTTAGAAGGAAAAAATATTGTGAGGATCCGGTATTATCGAGTCTTTCTGTTGTCTTATAAAATCTATATTCCGACGGATTCTCGTCCAACTTTATTAAATTTATTCATATTTTATATTGTGGACTCGTTTTTATTCTAAATGCATTTTTCAGACTATAAAGCTCATTTTTTTTTCTTTTTTTATTGCTTAACGTTACGATCTATCTTGTTCTCTGGCTTCATTCAATGTACAAAACGATACTCTTTTTTCTTTTCTTTTTTTATTTCACAATGTTTTTAAATGCCATATCTCACCAAAGCGAGGATTATGGCCATATCACATAGAAACAACGGTTCCCGCACGATCAGGGAAGTTCAGCAACGTCAAGCCTGATCAGTACCTAGATAGGTGACCGCTTGAGAATACCAGGTGTTGTAAGCTTGGATGTGCGGGTGGTGCAATGGATAATGGCACGAGATTATTAATCGGAGAGCCGAGTTCAAATTCCAGTTGGGTTCGTTATGTTCACTAACATAGACGATTTTTCCCTCGGGGAAATGTATGAATCTACCTCTTTTTCACCAGCTATGGGTTAAGTCTCAATATCTTTTCCTATATATCCCCTTCTTTGGTTATCAGCTCTTGTGAGGATCCAATTTTACCATATCTACCTTTCTAGTATTGTTAAAGCAATTTAAGAAACTCTTCCAGTGTCGCGAGGAATGCGGCGAGTAGCGACTTGAAGGACTCATAGGTCGAAAGTTTAATGGAAAGATCTCGATGAATATTATTCTAGATAGAAAAAAAAACAAATTTTAACGTCCATTGTTCAATAAAGTATGAAGCAAAACCTGTCCACTTTAGCATTGCATTCGGTCTGAATGGCACTAGTTATTCGAATGTGATTTGAAAGCAAACAGCTAACACAGTCACTGACTGAATATATATATATATATATATATATATATATATATATATGTGTGTGTGTGTGTGTGTGTGTGTGTGTGTGTGTGTGTGTGTGTGTATATAAATATAAATAAATATATATATGTATAATTATTTATATATTATATGCGTGAAACCCAGGGTCACAAACTCACATCTATCCAACCAAATATATATATATATATATATATATATATATATATATATATATATATATATATATGTATGTATATATATATATGAATGCGTTCACACGAATAAATATTTGTACTTTCTTCTTTTTGTAATCGAGTATACATACGAGTGAATGCAGAGGCCTCGACCCCGATTAAGAAGATAATCCTACAAAGATTCTTATATGTATGTGTATTTGATGAGACTGTGGAAAAGGAATTGAATCGAAAACTTATTAGCAATCCCTTGTCCATATATATATATATATATATATATATATATATATATAATATATTAAATAAATAAAAGTGAACATAGAAGTCAACACTTAGAGGCGATAGTCTGTTTCATGCTATATGCAATCGTCAGGCCTGACGATTTGCATCTGTCGCCTCTAAGTGTTGACATCTATGTTCACTTTTATATTTACACACACTATCTCTGATATTGAGCACTTTATCCCATAAATATAGCACATCTTAAGACTATATTTCTTCATATATATATATATATATATATATATATATATATATATATATAACTTTAAAAATTAGGAGGTTAGTTGAATACGTGATTTTGGTTTCGATAGAAATCGTCTGATGAGCGCTTGAGGTCGAAAACAAGGTCGTGTTTTCTACTAACCTCCTAATTTTTAAAGTTAAAAGGTCTACATGTTATTTTTACCTTTATTTTATTTTATTTTCACGCGTGTATTGAGCACTTTTTGTAGTACCCTTTCCTGGTCAGATTCAACTCTGGCCATTAACCTTTTATGCACTATATATATATATATATATATATATATATAGAGAGAGAGAGAGAGAGAGAGAGAGAGAGATGTATGCCAGGTGCACTTGACTATATGTTGCAATATTCTAAGTATGGATTTGTAGATATGTAAGATATATTCTGGAGAGAAAAATTGTCTCACACGAAATGGTCAACCGACTTTCTTAGCAGACGACCTTCAATTGATTCACTATAGTTTTTCCACTTCATGTCAGCCGTGAACGTTACCACGAGATGGTTGTTTGAAATAAAGTTAATTATTTTTGTTATATATATATATATATATATATATATATATAGGGAGAGAGAGAAAGACAGAGACAGAGACAGACAGACAGACAGAAAGAGCTAATTTCCCACCACCTGTCTAAAAATGTCAGCATTCTAAAAACTGGTTCTTAATGAACCTTAATACGAACTCCGATCACAGACACTACTGAAAAATATACAACTACCTTGACCACAAGTCATGCTTTATATTATTGGACTATGAAAATGTTGATATTGAGTGTAACTAGGCGTTCACATATACATCCAGGAAAGTGAATGTGCGCATGCGCGGATTTTAGTTCTGTTATTTCCACAGTAATCTAGTTTTAAATAATATAGAGCAAGCTATATAGTTAAAGTTAATTATTTTTGTTATATATATATAGAGAGAGAGACAGACAGACAGACAGACAGACAGACAGAAAGAAAGAAAGAGGCAGAGAGACAGAGACAGAGAGAGTATGGATAAGAATCCGACAAAATGATAGGATAAAGGACAAGTAGGAAATAAATCATAATCTAACATATTTCACTTTATTAAAGCTTCGTCAGAGATCAATGATAAAAAATTATAAAAAGCAAAGAAAAGCAGATTAATGGTATGTTGTGTCTGGCTATTTCTTATTGGTTAGATACGTATCACGTGTAATGAAGTAACAGATAATATTTTTTATCCAAATCAAAAAAATCCCTACTGCATCTTACTAAACTTTATACACGTTAACGTCGACAATTTTTGCCACACATATTTATTAGTCAATTTCTGGGAACACATCATCCCTTACATCTGATGATCTAACTCCTCAGACTGAACCCCAACTTAATTATTATGTATTTGACGCAATTGAGAGAGAGGCCAACAAAACTTCTTGTAACATCAAAGATGAACTTAAGGCAAGGATTTTGACAGCATTCAACAACTTAAACAAGAAGACCGTCCAGAAGAGTTGCAGGAGATTCTGAAGTATTCTGGAGGCCGTGGTTGAAGCCAATGACGATTTTATTGAATAGATTTACTCTTTGGTATTTCAAGATACTTTGTGTAATTTTGATAAATATGATATTAAAATGAGATGTCAGTGTTATTTTCATTTTTGCGTAATTTAGGCGACAATTTTCCCATCGCACCTTGTATATAAGTTATGTAATAAATATATTTGGTACACTAAGTTATTTTTATCATCCAAAATACTAGCATTTAAATCGTGGGACACACTGTATAAATAATATATACTCGACTCCCCCGACGGATTCGAACTGACAGCCCGACACCAGCACATGAGATTTTATTATAGTGGTGAAGGTTTCGTGCAGAACCAACCAAACTTTTTGTAGGGAGAAATACAGAGACCTGGTGCACTATGTGCCACAAGGTCCCCAAACAACCCTCCACAGGTTTTGAATTCAGAGTTCTCCTTCTCCTAGACCAGTTGCCATCCAAGGCTATAGAACCCAGTCTGTCCTGCTGTTTACCCATAGCTGGAGGGAGAAGAAGAGGATTCACACCTTTCTCAAGGGTATTAGCACGTAAGTGAATGTAATGGATTCGACTGGAATTCGAACTCAACTCTCCGATTCCTCGATCCGAGTGGCAATCCATTATTCCCTCGTGCCTCTCTCTCTCCCTCGTGCCTCTCTCTCTCTCTCTCTCTCTCTCTCTCTCTCTCTCTATATATATATATATATATATATATATATACAGAGAGAGAGAATGCGACAGAGAGAACAGGTTGTTGAATTATCCGAAAATAATCTTCGATTAATAATTCGAGTGGAAGTCGAACTCAGCTCTCCGATTCCTCGATCCAAGTCGCTATTCATTATTCATTATTCCATCGTGCTCTCTCTCTCTCTCTCTCTCTCTCTCTCTCTCTCTCTGTATATATATATATATATATATATATATATATATATATATATATATATATATATATATATATATATGGAGAGAGGACAGGTTGTTGAATTATCCGAAAATAATTTTGTATATTAATAGCCGATATATAATAGCTAAATAAGTTCTGCCGAGACCGAAAGATATTTTTTCTGTAATGAGCATAATTTATTCGGACAAAAGAAATGGTTAGATATGTGGGAAAACTACTTGTCTTCTAGTCATAAATTTGATATTTCTTCAATTAGATCTTTTGGGTGAGCAGCGATTCAGTTCAAATGTGACTAAGAAATCATTCTGGAAATATCTTAATAAATAAATGTTTTCTAATAAATTATCAAAATGGTTTTAATTCTTTTTGATACAATATAAAGTTCCATCCCTGGATATATATATATATATATATATATATATATATATATATATATATATATATATAAAATATCCAATATATAAAAATATATATTTGTTGGATCACTGTGTCGTGCCAGAAAATATTTCTCCTCATCTTGGACATTGACATTCGCCTGTGCATTGAATACTGTTGTCATATCTTGTCTATTGCCACTGCTATTCATCTCGAGGTTCTTGATAAAATCCAAAAAAGGATTTGTAATTGTTGTAGCATACCTACAGACGATAATGGGTATGTCCCCATTCACCTAAATACAGTAGTAAATACTGTATGTTGGTCTGCAGTTGGAGATTGGTTTCCTGCTGTGCTGGTCAAACTCTCTGCCTCCGGGCTCGAAGAGCAGGGTCTTATCTCGGGAAACAGCTACCCGACCCCGTTTTATACTGGGTCTACGGGGAATTTTTGGCCGAGGCTACGGTCTCGAATACCCCACATTAAATTCGGCCTTGTGCCACATCTGACTTCGCGAGGCTGTTTTTAGATATCCTACAGTTGAAGATTCATTGTGGAATTTACTTGACTCACTTTTAGCAGTTGACTACTTCTTCTACGCGCCGCTGGCGAATCTTATATGTGTTGTTCTTGTTCTAAGTATTATCGTTCATTACCAACCTTCGTTTGATTATTCTATTCGGTAACCTTCCCTAGTTTACAACAGTAATTTAATCGATCCTAACTTAGTATCGCTACTTCAGTCACTTTCTCGCCGGGGTGGCGTGGCTTCTCTCTGTCTTTTCTACAAATATTTTCATTGAGTTTTTTTCCCCTGGTGCACCGACTATATGCATTTAAGCGTGCTACTAGATTAGCATCTAGGTTTCACCCTCTTTTTGTTGAAATAGTTAAATGCAACCGCCACTTCTACTCCAAGAGTTTCTTTTCTCGCGCTTCCTGACAGTGGAACTCCCTTCCTCTTACTTGATTCCCTGATTACAATCTTCAAAAATTTAAATGCAACGTCAATAGCCATCTTCTATCTTCTTTTTTCTTTTCTCGGTCCTCCAAATACTCTCTCCCCCCTCTCTCTCTCTCTCTCTGTAAGCCCTACGTACTAGTGGCATTCCTGCGTTGTTTGGGGTGAAATGATTATATATATATATATTTATTAAAGACATTTTTATGTTTAACGTTCTTTTTTATAGATACAAGTATTTAAGTAAATGCTCTGTTTATAATAAACAGTATTAAATAACATTTACCGGCCTGAATGTCCGAGAAATTTTCAAAGAACGAATATTTTCTATGAAAATTTCTCGGACATTCAGGCCGGTAAATGTTATTTAATACTGTTTATCATAAACAGAGCATTTACTTAAATATTTGTATCTATAAAAAAGAACGCTAAACATAAAAATGTCTTTTAATAAATAAATTGTCGGATTTTGTCCATTTCTTTTAATCCATTTATATATATATATATATATATATATATATATATATAGCTGGATTGATATGTTAGCTCTATCACTGATATTGAGCGCTTTCTAATAAGTATCGCGCATATATAAATATATGAATAATATATATAAAAATTACATATATATATTTACATTTATATACATACACATTTTACATACATATATATATATATATATATATATATATATATATATATATATATATATATATATTACTATTAAAAAATTTGAGGCCACCCATGGTAATTTTTTAAATTGGCCCCAAAAGTAGTTGTTTTGTACATTAAATAATAGAAATATATTACACATTATTAAAAAAAAAAATGAGACATGATTTTTATGAGAAATTTCATTATGACAAAATAATAAAGCGCATTTTATGATTAAATTTTGCTCTCGTCAAAATAGCCTCCTTTAGATTTGATTACTGCAGCACAAATTTTAGCATTCGTTGCAAAAGTTTCTCAAAGTACACCTTTGATAATTAATTGAATTCTTTTTTTTCAATGACTCTTAAGAGTTTTTTTCATGTTTTTGTTCATCCCATGCTAATTCAGGGAGTGGCTTCAAACTTTTGAACTGTAGTATATATATATATATACATATATGTATATAATGTAAAATAAATGTCAAGGCCAAGTGCACGTACAGTGGTAATATTTGGTTTGCAGAACATTACGATTTCAATATTCATTGCGTGCTCCATAGTTGTTACCCAAGAATTAATAAATCAATAAAAAAAAAAGACATAGAAATATTGTCAAGAAAGCCAGCGGATTCAAAATTTTCAGTTCATGACTAAAAGTTCGATGGCTAAATTTATCTTCTTTTTTTTTTACAGTGAATCTGGAAATTAATTGAATCGCATCAGCTTCGTGTAAAATGCAACAAAAATCAAAGTGGCTGATAAACCCCTGCGTGAAATTCTTGAACATTTATTGATTTGCATGCACGCAGGTTGAATGTTATGAACACGGGCGTGAAATATTGCTTTGATTTCAATACGGTTGATTTCAATACCTTTGCATCGATGTAAGTACTTTGGCTAAATGAAAACTATTTTCAGGAGAACATCCATCACCAAACATCTGTAGGCATCAAATGTCAGCTGAATAATTTTAAGTTAACACTGAAACCAAATAATAAAGATACATACACACACACATATATATATATATATATATATATATATATATATATATATATATATATATATATATATATATATATTTATTGTAAGAGTTTTAGGTGCTAAAATTGTAACTTCTTTTTCCGTAGTTTACGCAGGTTTTTCTCATAAAGTGCTCGATACCAAACGGTAAGGATAGAGCGTTATTAAAGTCATGCCGACTTCAAAGTTTCGTGAGTGCATTGAAGTAATACCTTCAATAGATAGATAGATAGATAGATAGATAGATAGATAGATAATAGATATTGATGAGAAATGAATAGATATAGATAGAAAGATAGATATAGATAGATAGATAGATAGATAGATAGATAGATAGATATTGGTGAGAAAGGGATAGATAGATAGATAGATAGATAGATAGATAGATAGATAGATAGATAGATAGATAGATATTGGTGAGAAAGGGTTAGATAGATAGATAGATAGATAGATAGATAGATAGATAGATAGATAGATAGATAGATATTGGTGAAAGGGATAGATAGATAGATAGATAGATAGATAGATAGATAGATAGATAGATATTGGTGAGAAATAGATAGATAGATAGATAGATGGATAGATAGATAGATAGATAGATAGATAGATACTAATGAATAAACATACTTTTTATATAATTAACTGTATACACAGGCATAATGACTAAATATGCATAGAAACACTGAAAAAGTATTCCTACAATGCAAAAATAAATAATCTCCATTTAACATTTTGTAGAATAGCCATTATTGATTTCTACAGCAACCAACCTCTTCTTGTAGTTCTAAATTAATGATTTATAAATTTTAATCGGTATTTTGTTCTATTTTACCTTCGCATATGGTCTTCAGATTCAGGATGTTTGTTGGAGCTCTCGATTGGATTTGAATTATCAAATAACGCCACAGATTCTCAATTGGTTTTAAACCTGGAGACTGACTTGGCCATTTCTGGATATTTACATTATTTTTAGCAGGCCATTTCTTCGTAGATTCTGCATTATGCTTAGGATCATTATATTATTGGAAGATCCAACCAGTAGGAAGTTTTTCAACTGAAACCATTAAATTTGCTTCCAAAATATTCTGATATGCTGCGGCATTCATTCTACCATCTATTCATGATATGTTGCCATTACCTTTTGCAGAAAAAAAAATTCCCAAACCATAATGCTGCCACCACCAAATTTCACTGTTGGTACTGTGTTCTTTTGTTTAAAGTCATCACCATCTTTCCTCCATACAGGATTTCTAGAATTACATCCAAACAATTCAGTTTTGGTTTCGTCTGTCCATAATACTCTTTCCTAATACGATTTTTTCTTATCCTTATCTTCACAAATGTATTTCAACTTGTCATCTCTGTCTTTTCAATAGCAGTGGAGTTTTCCCAGGGCTGCGTGGCTTTATATTTTTTTCATGAATTTCAATGCTAATTGTCGGTTTAGTGACACAGATTCCTGATGAAAGCAAAAAGTCCTGCAACTCTGGACGAGTAACCATTGGATTTTGTTTAGTTTGACGCATTAATCTCCTCGAAGACTTTTCAGAAATCTTCAATGGAGCACCAGTCCTTTTTTGGTCTTCAGCAGTTTTGAGTTTTTTATACATTGCAATGAATGAACTAATGGTAATAAATGGAATATTCGGGTTGTCTGAGAATTTCTTGAAACTTTTACCTTCTTTCCAGAGCTTAACACTCAGTTCTTTTTGCGAATTTGTCAATTCTTCACCCCTTGTCATAATGAAAACCTTCTTGCACGAATATCAATTACAGAATGTTCTGTTTGTAATATTTAGGTTAAAAATAACCGCTGATAAACTTATTAGAAAATTCTAGAATACAACACTTAAATAATCTAGAGTGTGAAAGCAATCTAAGTTTTAAAATCTGAAATTTGCATCGTACGAATACTTGTTTCACCCATTAAAATGGATAAATGGGATTTATTTCAATTAAATCAAAACTGTTTCTGTTTTCTATACATATTTAATTATTATTCATCTATGTACAGTTAATTATATGAAAAGTATGTTTATTCTTTAGTTGGAAATACAATAAATAAAAAATTTGTATGTGTACGAACATTTCTCCCCTCTGTATATATATATATATATATATATATATATATGGAACCGTCATTTACGCTGACGTGCCTTGACCGCTCGGCCACAAAGGATGGTTCGGTTGGCCAGGTTGAATTTACTGCTTATAAACGAGATTCATGGAAGATTGAAGTTTATAAGCAGTAAATATGTATATGTATATAATTTTGAAATAATAATGCTACTCTGATCAAAGGAGAAATAATTTCCTACGACGTAAATTTTTTGAAATTGCTTTGATCGCAAGGTCATCGCAAGGTCATCGACAGCAAATTTGCGTCATGGCTCTTCCGAAATATCATCATTCCTGGCAGATCATCTATTATCCCAACGTGGATACATAATAAAAAAAGTTATGAAAAGAAAAGGAAAAAGACTCTAAACGAATTCGGCTAGATGTTTTAAAAAATATTTAATTATAAAATTTCTACCCCCGCCCCCACACACACATACCACACGTTCGTGTGCATGTGTGGTTCTAACAACATAACAAATTTACTCCTATGGAATCCTGAAGGACGAAACGTGTCACAAGTACACTTTTTCCACTTTGTCATACATTTTCCCCAATATATATATATATATATATATATATATATATATATATATATATATAATTATTTATTTAAAAATATGATTCCAAATCGCTACATAAGAGGTCTCATGTTTCAAAACAAGAGCCGAAAACTTCAATATAATCCTTTAAATTAAACTGAGTTGAAATTAAAAAGGGCTCCGTTCCATCTTCAAGCGAATTTTTTGTTGGAATAACGTATATCTGAAATTTACTTGTTTTAAAAGTTGAAATCAAAATCACCATGGTATCTTCGTTTCTTTTTTAACACCCTCACCTTCCCCCGACTTGACACCTTGAAAGTATCCCTATACCGCCACTCATCATTAACACCCCACACTCGCCTACCCATTTTAGACAATTCACCCTAGCTGTTACCATGGTGATTTTGATTTCAACTTTTAAAACAAGTAAATTTCAGATATACGTTATTCCAACAAAAATTCGCTTGAAGATGGAACGGAGCCCTTTTTAATTTCAACTCAATTTAATTTAAAATTATATTGAAGTTTTCGGCTCTTGTTTTGAAACATGAGACCTCTTATGTAGCGATTTGGAATCATATTTTAAATAAATAATTATATTTATGCTCTACTTTTGTATCGAGCACTATTTTTTTAAAATAATAACAAAAATACTAAGGAACTTTGGACTATTTACCTAACCAGTTCCTTCCTATTTTCTATATATTTT
Organism: Acanthosepion pharaonis; assembly: GCA_903632075.3. Taxonomy (NCBI): domain Eukaryota; kingdom Metazoa; phylum Mollusca; class Cephalopoda; order Sepiida; family Sepiidae; genus Acanthosepion; species Acanthosepion pharaonis. The sequence goes on along the minus strand of CAHIKZ030000894.1, from coordinate 644,327 downwards.
CACATATTTTATATATATATATATATATATACGTGAACCCGTGAACAAGTCCGCCTACGAAACAATGGAGTCGTAATGCTGAAGATAACATCAGTCAGCTAAGTGACAAACCTTTACTGATATTACTCATATATATATATATATATATATATATATATATATATATTTATATATATATTATATATATATCTCTGATAAAATCTCTGATGAAAACGTACGTTGGCTTTACTACGACGATGCTGACAAAAATACTTTGACTGAGCATAGTTCAATAACTCAGCATTTAAAGAAACATTTGTTGCTATACTCATAACTGAATTTATTTATTTTGGGCTTTAATTCTCTTATATAAGGGGCTTCAAGGATTTTTAGGTTTTGCTTATTATTGTGTTTATGTACTATTGATGTATTTTCAACTAATATCCAAAATTCGCTTGAGGATGAAACAGAACTAGGTACTTTAATTTAATTTCTATAATTGAACTGGAAGTTTTTAGCTTCTGTTTTTGAAACATGGCAATTCCTATGTAGCGATGGAACCATATTTTTTTTTTAAATAATCACAATATATATATATATTATGAAATGAACAAAGTCCGACAATTATTTTAAGACATTTTTATGTTTATATATTCTTTTTATAGATACAAATATTTAAGTAAATGCTCTGTTTATAATAAACAGTATTAAACAACATTTACTGGCCTGAATGACCGAGAAATTTTCGTAGAAAATATTTGTCCTCCGATAGGAATCGAACCTGTATCCTATACGGAACCGTATATAGCCTGACGTGCCTTTAACCGATTTGGCCATAGAGGAGCGTTCGGTTAGCAATGTCGATTTTACTGTATTTAGATTTAAATCTTCCATGATTCTTTCACGTACATTCATATCTGCTCATGGCGTATCAAATCTAAACAAATGACGTCACACATTATGAAATGGACAAAGTCCGACAATTATTTCAAAGACATTTTTATGTTGATACATTCTTTTTATAGATACAAATATTGAAGTATATGTTCTGTTTATAATAAACAGTATTAAATAACATTTACCGGCCTGAATGTCCGAAAAAAAAGTTTTTCCCACTTCCTTAGCCATTTTCAAGAGATGCCGAAAGCGCTTGTGACAATAGGCATTTTTGCACCCCTTTCCACCAAACGGAAAATGTAAGAATGCTAGAAAAACTAATTAAAAAATTAACTAAATATTCCTTGGGTATCATATTCAACGAAATATGTTTAAAAAAAAAGGTTGCTCCTGAAATATACATGTATATAGAGTGCTGTTCGATAATATCCTTTGAATTTAGCTCAACTTTCGTTTCAAGAGAACATTCTTCCAGTCTTCTACGGTGAAATTTTTGTAATAGTGAGCCCATTCAAGTCTCTTGGCCTTGTTGTCTTTGCTTATTAGCGGCTTAAACCTTCGTGTACAAGATTTGTAGCCTTGTTCTAACAAGATTTGTAACCTTATTCTGACGGACTGTTGAAGAGGCAAGACTAACACCTTGCTCTTTGCTTAGACTGGCTGCAATTTCTTGGCTAGTTATAGTCCTATTCTTCGCAACTTCTCTCTTGATTACCCTGCCAGTTCTATCATCAATCTTTTTCTTTCGTCCCCTTGTTTCCTTCCTTGGAGAAGGAGTGGCATCATTATGTGCCCTAAGCACTCGAGAGACAGTTGACTGCGAGGTTATAGCAATTTCTGCAATTTCTCTCGTAGACTTGCCTGCTTTTGAGAGGGCAATAATAGATGCTTTAAGTGGTTCTGATGCATGTTTGTACCCTTTCATCTGGTTAGTGACTTGAGTGGCTATTTCAAGCTGTTTTTATACTGTATGAAACTTTCTGGAATATTCTGGAATACTCTAGATTTAATTTAAGCTGTTCTAGAATTCTCTAGAATATTGTTCTGAGTGTATTGTAAAATAGTTTTCAATATTTTGTCAAAAGCTCTTTAAATTTACCAGTTTAATGATTAGAATGCTATATATGATCATTTTTTTTTTTTTTTTGGCACAGAGTTTTTTCCTGAATCTCATTTATATTCAAATTTGTAATTATGAATAGAATACCTTTGGGTGAATAAACTTTTTTCCTAGGTGGTCGGGAAGGTGTCTTTATATTAGTAAGATTAAAAATTATTTTAACCCCAAAAACAATAGACAAAAAATATTTTTAGTAAAAAAAATCAGGTGAGTCACTTTTATCGAACAGCACTATATATATATATATATATATATATATATATATGTGTGTGTGTGTGTGTGTGTGTGTGTGTGGCGCGCACATGCTTCCGTAGATATGCATATATCTAACTAGTATAGCAAACTCAGCTCTGTCTAAAAATTTTTTCTCCCCATATCCTAACCCAACAAAAAATACATAATCTATTATCGTTTACCTGTCGGTCTGTCTATCTATCTATCTATTTAGTTGTCTTTCCACTTTTGTACACGATTTCATTTGCCAAGATTTATATGCCCTGACCACGTCACTTTATGCATCCAGTAGTTAGGTCAGAACCGGTCACTATTCGGCCGACACAATCGATCCCTTCTTCTCATATCCTTCACCTTCCCTTCCCTTTTAACCAACCAGCCAGCCAGCCAGCCAGCCAGGCAGTCAACCAACCAGACTCAGCCGACCGATTTAGATCGGCAATGGCTGAATATTGATATTTCTAATCTCAACTTCCTTCCTTCGAGACACGAACGCCACACGGTCAGCGAAGAACAATTTCTTGAGCCAGACAAAAGCCCGCGTTTTCGTTTTATCAACGCCACCCCCAAAGCCTCTACACCTATCGCCGCCCCGGCTGCAGCTGAGGCCGTCTTAAAAGATTTGGATAAATGGAATTACTACTACGCCATCTTTATACATAGAGAATACGGAAAAAAAATGTTTCATTTGTCGCAAATATAATTTTACAGTTCTAAATTAATTTTGTGGCATTTATATTTGCACTTCTCTGAGAAGTGAAACATTTACAGCAATGTATTGTTTTTAATACAGAACTGAATATTACATCCATAAACACCCTCTTGCAGCTAGACATTCTTCTTTCTCTTAATTGATATTTATTTTACGTTTATGTTACATGAATAAGGTGGCTATTTACACTGTTTACATTCCGAATAATGTCCTCATCTTTGTTGTTGTTATCACAACGTTTCGACCGTTGTACCATTTGGCTTTCATCAGGTGTATGTTAATCCGAGTAACCATTCTTTTTTTAAGCAATTGTTGTAGTGTAGTTTTCACAGTGGAGGCTTGTATTTCACTCAGTCGGTCCTAAAGGGTCCGACGTACAAAACGTTAAGAACTTGAAATAATAGTTAATGACGCAGCAATCTAGTTGTGGTGGTTGATACTTTAATGTCCGACATCGACTGACACACCAACTCACTCTGAGCCCCCCTGGCGACTACTACTACTTATTATGTGTGGGAGAGTCTATTAACAATAGAATAGGTATGTTCCGGTATAACAGCAATTAACCCCAAGCAAGGAGAAAATGCCACTAAAACGCCAGAAGCTACTGGTAGAGAAAGAGAATAAGAAGAATAAAGCATCCGGAAACCCAATCTTAAACCGGAAACATTCTTCCAGTCTTCTACGGTGAAATTTTTGTGATAGTGAACCCATTCAAGTGTCTTGGCTTTGTTGGCTTTGTTGGCTTTTCTTATTAGCGGCTTAAACCTTCGTGTACAAGATTTGTAGCCTTGTTCTAACAAGATTTGTAACCTTGTTCTGCCGGACTGTTGAAGAGGCAAGACTAACACCTTTCTCTTCGCTTAGACTGGCTGCAATTTCTTGGCTAGTTATAGTCCTATTCTTCGCAACTTCTCTCTATAAAACCTCTACTCCTGTTCAAAAGAACGGGGAGGAATTTGAACCTAAAGAAAATTATTGTCCTCCTAGACCATAATTTAGTTGATTAAAGCGTTGAGCAGTAGTAAAAAGTAGGAACTAGATTAGATATCCCTAGACATGGATAATGGGACGAGAACTGTCTAACCCCGTAGAATAAATAAAGGGTTAAGTTCAGAATTCCGTGTAGGTTACCGGGATCTATTACATTTGACGAAGGATGAACGGCACAACAGTCGAAACGTTACGGTCCCAGAAATCCAGACAGAACAAGGTGGTATTGGTAATTGCTCGATACGACCAAGAAGCTCTACGAAAAATATGCTAATCTTTGTTCTTTTAGGTATGTGAGTCAGATGGAGAACTTTTCAGTAACCTCTCGTATATAGCTTACAATAGATTACATAGATTCTATAAGCTTTCAGAGGCAGCAGATATCGACGCGCCGAGTCAATTTCTAGTTTGTTGAGTTCAGTTTCGCACTAATAGTCTTGGGAAAGGTAAGAATCCACCTCATTCCCCCACAACCTAAATGGTTAAATAGCAAAGTAGACTAGAATCTCTAATCCCGGCTGGCAACTAATCTAGAAGATTAATAACTTTGAATTCAAACCTATTGGGCGTGACGCTGACACCTCGCCGCCATAAAACCTGGTATGGCGTGCGTCAGTCACAAGGGATCATGGATATACGCTCGAAGAATTATGCCCTCTCCAGAGCGCTGGCCTGGGCAGGGTTTTTTTTATGAGAGATCGGCAGTTGCCTGTTCAGTACGTCTCCCGTCTCCACGCCACCGATGTCCAAGGAAATGGTAGAGGCCAATATAACTTGGCACCGGTGTCGTCGCAGGATTTGCCAAAAGGAAATTAAACATGACATCGGATTATCTTAGGAACTCTGTCTCCATATTTGAATTTCGAGTTGCCCTTCTTATAGATGGCTACAGAGCCCAGACTGCTCTACTATCTACCCATAGTTGGAGGTTTTGAATTCAGAGTTTTATTATTGCTTCTCTTAGAATGATTGCCACCCAAGGCTATAGAACCCAGTCTGTCCTGCGTAAAACCACAAGGGAAGACTCCACAGATCTACAAGAGTATCAGAATTTTACTTTACTTAATTCTGTCCTGCGTAAAACCACAAGGGAAGACTCCACAGATCTACAAGAGTATCAGAATTTTACTTTACTTAATTCTGTTCTGCGTAAAACCACAAGGGAAGACTCCACAGATCTACAAGAGTATCAGAATTTTACTTTACTTAATTCAGAGTTTTATTATTGCTTCTCTTAGAATGATTGCCGTTTGTGCAAGTTAAATATGCAGCCAGTGATTCCAGCACCAAATCAACCTATTTCCAATATCTTAATTAATGTCTCAGCGGAATCCTTCACGTAATACAAGTTAGTTTTAAAGAAGCGAAAGAAATTTCTAAACATTTGATAGCTGTTAATTCCTCCCAAAATTTACCAGTCACTTCCGTTAGATTCTTTAAGTGCTTCTTTTGGGGACAAGGCGAAGAGAACGTGTTCTAAACGGACCTTCAAGTAATTAACGCAACTCATAATAATAACACTAGCTTAAAAATTTAAACTAGCTTCTGCCGAGGGCTCTTGATTTGGCCTTCATCACAATAGGTAGGGGTCAGTAGAGGCGATAGGCAACAATAAACTGCAGAAGAGCCCAAAATTGATCACTACAAAGCTGAAAGTATTGAGCGCCCAGTGAGGATCGAACTCACTATTCAGTTGTGATTGTTCTTGCGAAACAAACTTGTTAACCATTACACCATGCCAAATAATTTTCTGAGCGTAGCTTAGATGTGGCACAAGACCGAAAGTGCTAAAAAATAAGAACTAGATTAGATCCGTCGCAAAAAATCACGTTAAAAATCTCACCGAAAACAATCACGGTAATGAAAATTTAGGAATCCCAAATTTCAGGATTGCTGGTCCGGATCTGTCCCAGAATGTTTTTAATTTGCTTACGGAATCGGCCTGATTCCAAAATGATAAATTGGGCTAGGGCTTCTCGTAGTAAAGTTTCGTCCTTAACATTGCATTAACATTTAAGCATACCTTTTAAAAATTCAACGATAATTCTTCTGCCTTCACTTCATTTAAAGATAATTTGATGTACGTAGATCCTTACTTTCCGTACAAACAATTTTTTTTTTTTTCATGAGTGACTTTTGACGGATTTCGCAATTAATTTTGATTATTCCTAAATTTATTTCCAAGTTAGAAAAATTATTATCGCACAAAAAATTCGTCGCAAAAAATCACGTAAAAAAACTCACCGAAAACAATCGCAATAATGAAAACTAAGGAACCCCAAATTTCAAGAATGGGGGTCTGGATCCGTGCCAGAATTTTTTTTTTTTATTTGCTCATGGAGCCTGAATCTAAAATGGTATAATACTTTGGGCTACAGCCTCTAGGAGTATAATTGAAAAAGTGTGACATAGTGACATTTGCATTTATTATATAGCTAGTCTCGCTAGATCAAGGATGGCCAACCTGTGACGCATGCGCCGTAAGTGGCACAATGGATGCTTACAAGTGGCGCATTGCATCCTTTTGATGAAAAGAAACTAAGCCACTTCTTCTCATTCACTTCAGTGATCTTATATTTATTGTACGTCCTTTGCGAAAGTGCTAAAACGATATTATAACTAATATTATAACTTTAAAATATGTCCATATGACAACACGTACTGAAAGGAAGGGAATGTTTGTGTGGCGCATTTAAATTAATCGTACAAAATATTGGCGCATGGAATCAAAACGTTGGCCACCCCTGCGCTAGATCAATTACGACTAAGAAGTGAGTTCGTTCCTCACTGGGTGGCCCATACTTGTGCCACATCTAAGCTACTTTCGGTGAGCTTTTTAACGTGATTTTTTGCGACGGATCTAATCTAGTTCTTATTTTCTAGCACTTTCGGTCTTGTGCCACATCTAAGCTACGCTCAGAAAATCATTTGGCGTGGTGTAATGGTTAACAAGTTCGTCTCGCAAGATCAATCACGACTGAATAGTGAGTTCGATCCCCACTGGGTGCTCCATACTTTCGGCCTTGTGCCATATCTAAGCTAGGCTTAGAAAATTACCATTATAGTAACATTTGATATTATACAAAAAATTCTATGTATTCCTGTTCAAAGTGAAACTCCGTTCCTAACAAAAGTAAATCCACTTTTCACTTAGCGACCAACTTCGTCAGCACGGAACCCGGTCGTTAAGTGAGAAGTTACTGGATTGGAAATTGTTTCTTCAAACGGATGTGGCCAGAGTTGTTTGATAAAAATGGTTGAACACTGAAATATAAAACAAGATTAGTACTCAAGTTCCCTAGTCGGATTTTTTTTTTAATTTTTATTTAATAAGCTTTGCTTAGTCTGGTACAAGGCCATGAACTGCTTATAGTCGAGGTTTTTAATCATTTGTATAAAAAGTATCGAAAATTCAATTCTTTGTCAATTCAATAGCAGTTAGGACGACATTTTTATTCGTATTTTAGCAAGAACAATTCACCTAAAATTAGTATTATCGATTATTTTTTTTTCTAAAATTATATTATTGATTTCGTTGCTGTAGAAAAGGATAAAAGGTCTTGTGTGTTGAATGGTGCTCAGTTTTGTAACATAGTTGCTCGCTTTAAGGCTTTAAATGGAAAACCTCACGAGAATAGTTGTCTTTGAGCAGGTATCCGTAAATTAGTGACGATTTAAAGCTGGGGTTCCTAAAGTGGATGGTACCGCTCCCAAGAGGGTGGTAGAAAGATAAAGGAGACGGTGAGAAATAAGGGAGGCGCCAGAGAGAGTCTATACGACATACGGGGGCACGGCGGAGTAATGAATAACGATTCGGATTGAGAAATCGGAGAGCCGAGTTCGAATTCCACTCGAATCCATTGCATTCACTTACTTGCTAATACCCTTAGAAAAGGTATGAATCCTCTTCTTCTCCCCCGAGCTATGGATAAATAGCAGAGCCGGGTTCTATAGCCTTGGGGGGCAACTTGTCTACCGCCGAAAGAAATGGCAACCTACTGCGGGAAAAAATCTGCCTCGTTAGTCATGTATCGAAAGATACATGATCGCTAAGCGTGTATCACGCATGGCACATTAATGACTAGGAGGCACGGATTGAGGAATCGGAGAGCCGAGTTCGAATTCCAGTCGAATCCCTTGCATTCACTTACCTTCTAATACCCTTGGGAAAGGTATGAATTCTTTTCTTCTTCCCCAGCTATGGGTAAATAGCAGGACAGACCGAGTTCTATAGCCTTGGATAGCAACTACCGTAGACAGAAATGGCGACCTACTGCAGGAAAAATCTGCTTCGTCAGTAATGTATCGAAAGATACATGATCGCTTCAGCGTGTATCACGCATGGCACATAAAAAAACAACAAAATCTAAGACATTTTTATTTAAGTAATAGTTATATTGACTAAAAGTCTCCATCTTCGAATAGGTAGGTAGGTTCATTACTTATCTAGAATCTATCTTAAGCATTTAGCAGTCTATCATTTATTCATGCATTGAATATTATTTGCTTCTGCTATGTATTTAGAGATTTTTGTCTTTGTCGATGTAAAGACATTTTTGTCGGTGTATAAAGACAAAACAGACTAATGCGTTCACCTCGATTATTTTCAAAAAAAGTTTCGCAGGCGAGGAATCAAGCAGGAATCGGATTTGCACTAATAATACCATCTACAATGAGTTCACACCAGCAAAAAAAAAAAAAACAACGTTAGTGAGTCTTCCTCGTTTCTCTGTTTACTTCTCGTACCGCTGATAAAGGACACAGGCGTGCCCGAAAATTCCGGACTAATAACATTCGTCATCGTGTTTCATTTCTGTCTTGTGGTTAACAATTAATATACAGGGTGTTTCAAAAAATTTGATATCATTTCGCAATCTAATAACTTTGTTAGATCTCCTTCAAATGACTTCAAATTTTAATAGCATCTTTATGTTTATTGTTTGTTTTATGTTTTTATGTCTTTAAGGATCGGCTGTGCTGGTGTTAAAGTCAGTGTGTTGCTAAAATGGCCGCCCCGTTCACCTGATTTTAACACCTTGTGACTTTTTTCCTCTGGGGCTACGTGAAGGGAATGGTGTATGTTCCCCCTCTTCCTGCAAACATAAAAGAACTCAAGCAGAGAATCAATACAGCACTGGAGACTGTTACCCAAGATATGCTTCAGCGTGTTTGGCAGGAGCTGGATTACCGACTTGACGTATGCCGTGTCTCAGGCGGGGCGCATATTGAACATTGGTGAAATCGTTCACATAATCCACAGGCTTTTGAATTTCTCATTCAGATTTGGAAGAATAAATCTTATGATCTTCAACATTAATACTTTTTAATTTCATTTGCCTTAATCATGTACTTTCTGTGATATTTACATCTCAAAGGATATCAAAATTTTTGAAACACCCTGTATAATAAATTCTTTCACATTGGGACCTTTTTGTTTTCCCTTGTTTTATTAACCAACCTATCTATCTTAAATATATATATATATATATATATATATATATATATATATATATATATATATAGTTCGAATTCTAGTCGAATCCATTGCATTCACTTACTTGCGTTCAAGTATGGAAAAGTATTCATACCTTTTCAAGGTATGAATCCTCTTCTTCTCCTCCCATAGCTGGGGGGGTTAGAAGAAGAGGATTCATACGGTTCAGGAACCCCAGCTTGAAATCGTCACTAACTTACGGGTCAGTTTTACACAGTGCTCGCTCAATACACTATCTTCGAGTCTCTGAAGTCGTTTTTATTAAGGGTCAACAGCCTAGCCTATGTCGACAAAAGGAACATTTTTTATGTTCCTTACGTCTGTTGGAGGGTCTGTGAGTTCCCCTTTTTTCTATTTTAAATAGTAGAACTATTTATTTACACCCCCCTCATTCAATTTTAATTTTGAGTAATTAAGATTTGTCTTTTACTTGCGTTCCACCTTTCCCTCCTCACTTACTTTAAGTGTCTCTTCATATTCATTTATATTTAATATTGCCAACGAACACATGAAAAAGTGTTGGCCAAAAGGTACCTTAGGTATGACGTCCGTATTATATTCTATATATTATATATATAACTAGCAGTAGAGCCCGGCGTTACCCGGGGATATAACAGTAAGAGATAGATCAAGTATCAACCATCATAAAGAATGAAAAATAAAATTGACAAAGATTATTTTTTAAGGTTGACGGACACGCATGTCTTAATTAGTTTTTTTTTTACAAATTGGTGAAACTCAAACAAAAAAATTGTTTTCAATCGTTATGAGTCTATCGATTGAATAGAATTTTATTATAAACAATTGTCTTGTAAATGGAATTTTTAAAGCATTCTGTATGTAAAAATAAAGAAAAAAGTGTACAACACTACCTGCCAAAAAAAAAATGAAGTTTTATTGAAATCGGTTGAAAAATGTAAGAAATCCGATCCCATATATAAAGGAACACACACACACACACAAACCTGGGTTTTATAATAAGTATAACTCTATAACTCAATATTAATAAGTATAACACTATATGAGTTGCCCCCACCCTTTCATTAATGCCTCTTAATCATGTTTTCAAATTGATTTCGTACAAAAACAATTGTGTTTTTCCAATTTTGGCGCTGTCAGAACCACCACAAGGTAATTTTACGTAGTCCTGTGAAGTTTTGTTGAAATTGGTTGAAAATGTAGGAAATCCGATCCAATATATAAACGTACAGACACACACACAATCTGCGTTTTATAATAAGTAAGATATATATATATATATATATATATATATATATATATATATATATATATATATATATATATATATGGCTTGTACTGATACGATTACCAAGACCTTTATCACTTTAGCTGACATAGATTTCGGATACATTTTAGTCCATTGTGTGGCGGTTATTTTCTCATTGATAATAACTTGCATTTGTTCCCAGGCTTTCATTTTTTTTTCTATCTCCCTTCTCTTTCCTATAACACAGCCTTTATCTCTACGCTGCTCAGTAAATGCAGTAAGGAAAATAGGAGGCGAAAACGAAGCAAAAGATGACATGGTAAATATATATATATATATATATATATATATATATATATATATATATATATAAAATATAAATAAAGTAAAAATTATATTTAAATGAAAAAGAAAACTAAAACAAAGAATCGAAATAAATACAAAAAAAAAAACAAAGTTGGTGAGCATTTTACTTTCAAAGTCAATCTTTCCCGCCCAAAGACCAACTATGGAGTCCGCTCGGGGCCATAAATTTCATCAAACAGAATGCGGTTCGAGTAAAAAGCTTTTTTTTTTTTTTTTAGCTTTATTTGTTTTTATTCATCCCATATCGATTTACCCTGATGCTGAAGATAAGAACAAGAGCAGAGCGAAACCAAAACGAGAAAAAAATTGAAGTTCCAAGGAAAATCAAAGAAAAGCAAGACATATTTTATACATATCAATATGTACGCGTTGGCGTGTATTGATGAAGAGCGATTATGCCCACATACACGAACGTGTATCTCTCTCTCTCTCTCTAAATATATATATATATATAAATATATATATATATATATATATAATTTCTTCAAACGGAATATACTTAGTGATTTGAAGGAATACGTATTTAGAATCAGATACAAACTCGCAGGCCACAATGGAAATATAAAAAGCTACGAACAGAAAATAAGGATCCGTTTGTGTTCCCATATATTAACAGGTGTTCACAAATCTTAGATAATGAGGAAAGTTTTCTATAACAATTTGAAATAAATCTTGCACAAATAATAACGAAAGGAAATCAGAAATTAAAGTTTTGGCAAGTTTTCTTTAACTTCAACCTAACTGGCGGACGAAATAAAACCCCTACATAATGTCGCAATAAATTATTTTCCTGCACAGTCTTACACAAAATCAAACCTAGTTTTTCTTGCCACCCAAACAAACACACACACATACACAGAGAGAGAAAGAGAGAGAGAGAGAGAATTCGCCCCAAAATGTATACATTTATATCACAACGTTTCAGTCAGTGTGCTCACCGGCCTTCCTCAGGTTAACCTACAGGGAATTCCGAACTGAACTGTTTATTTAATCTACGGGAGTAGTCTGTGGCCGTTGTAGAGATATCGTTTATTTCTTATTTTATTTAACACTGTTCAGTTATTCAGTTATTACTCGCCCATTGCGCTGGTTTGTGAATTTGGTGTCATAGTGGTTGTGAGTTCAATCCCCGTGTCGGGTAATGTGCACTTGCACTCACTTGAAACGGGCGAGCAATAACTGAGCATGACATGAGCAGTGGAACGAGAACCTGTTTACCCACGTAGATTAAATAAAGGATTCAGTTCGGAATTCCCTCTATGTTACCCAGATCGATATATAGCTGAGGAAGGCCGGAGTGCAGAAGAGTCGAAACGTTGTGATAAAAACAACAAAGATGAGAACAATAGTCCGAATATAAATAGTGTAAATAATGATAACTCCTCATCATAGAAATTCAGAGAAAAAACTGTCTTTAATATTCTTTTCCAGTTCAGGTGTTGTGTGCCTCGTAAAACTATCATACACAATAATTTGCATTTCGTTAGATTTCCCTAGCTCACAACCTACTTATTTTTTTTTTAAATTCTGCAACTGTGCATCACCTTATGGCATTATTACCATAAACATCATTGAGCTATTGCTCAGCCTCCCCCTCCCCCGCCACATAAGCCAAGACCAGTAAAACTGTTGGAATGAGAACAGTTTAGAGTCGTAGATTAAATAAAGGATTCAGTTGAATGTGCATTTTAAGCAACAGAGAAGGACACTAAGAAGTACTATGAACTGAATATGTTAGCACTGACGAACTTTTATAGAAAATGGTAACAAAAAAGGGCCTTTATACTTAACATCAGAAAGCGACAGTTGTAATTTTTAGGACGCATAATGAGAAAAGAGGGCTTGGTAAATGTATCACTCACGGGATATACGGAAGACACGAAGGGCAGAGGAAAACAGCGCATAACATACCTAACGAGCTTGTGTCAAAGAATAGAGTCTGTCTATATTTCTGAGATGAGGTATTATGTACAGTATTTACATTAGTCGGTCTATTGTCCTCGTCTTTGTCGCCATATTTATCACAACGTTTCGGCCGTTGTACGCTCCGGCCTTCTTCAGGTGGTTGGAATTTCGAACTGAACCCTTTATTTCGATCACTGGGGTAGACTGTTCTACACATGGCACAGTGGATAAAGGCGTTGGTTAGATCCAGTGACAGACCCAAAGAAGGTGAGTTCAATACCTGTTTAAGGCAGTGGAGAACTTTCAGAGGGAAAATAGAGGAGATAACTGATAACTGACATCCATCAAACATGGCACGTGTAACTAGAACAGTCTACCCCAGTAGCTGACCACATATGGAGAGAGAAGGGAGATCACCGCCCCCTGTGGGATCATGTTCAGATCATAGAAAAGGAATACCATTGGAAATTTTGTAAACTTAAGGAATTAGCACATATGCTAAATCTCCTGAGCCGATCAAGCATAGAAATAAATATAATATGGGAACCAGTAATAAGGAGTGCTAGAGAAAAGCAATGATAACAACAAAGTTGCAATAGGAGCTCTGGTTAAAAACACATTCAATGATAACAGCAAAATTGCAATATGAGCACTGGTAAAAATGATTGCTGAGGACATTAGGTTTATAATACCCAGAAATTCATAACCAGATGTCCTCAAGGACACAGTGGATAAAGGCGTTGGTTAGATCCAGTGACAAGACCCAAAGAGTGTGGGTTCAATACCCAGTTAAGGCAGTGGAGAACTTTCAGAGGGAAAATTAGCAGGGGATAACTGATAACTGACATCCATCAAACATGGCACGTGTAATTAGAACAGTCTGCCACAGTGATCGAAATAAAGGGTTCAGTTCGAAATTCCAACCACCTGAAGAAGGCCGGAGTGTACAACAGCCGAAACGTTGTGACAAATATGGCGACAAAGATGAGGACAATAGTCCGACTAATGTAAATACTGTCAAAGAATAGAAGACAAAATTTACTAAGAGCTATAGAGAACATGTCACAGAAGAAGAATTTCGCCAAATTCAATAAATTTAATCTACCGGCGTTTTTAAGCATTACGCCCCGAGCAAGGCGTGACGCCACTATGATGCAGGGGGTTGCAGAAGATTTGGAGCAAGAGCAGATAGGAGTGATAGAAGAAAGAATGAAGAGAAGGATAGTGGATAGATCAAGGTAACTGGAAATGTCGATTGACATTACATTTGAATAGTTGGAGATTATAGCTCTCAGGGAAACAGTAATTGGGAAGGGTGTTCCACAGGCGAGAGGTGCGAGGTATGAAGCTATCGGAGTAGAAGAGACGGCTACATTTAAAAGTTTCTACAGTGTAAGGGTGGGAGCGGGATGCCAGCCTCGTAGGGCGCTTGAATTCATGGAGTCTGGGAACCAGTGAAAGCAGCTCATCGGAGCAATTACCATGAAAGTATTTGTAAAAAAAAAAAAAAGACAGAGAGAGGCGACGGCGCGTCTGTGAGACCCGTGTTATGGTTTTTAGATACATTCCAAAGGTGCTGCACGCTGAGATCGAACTCTCCACTGACCGATAACATTAAAGTCGCCTTCCGGACATATCGACCATGGTGACCACCGGGTCTTATGGTCAGTAAGCGAATGTTCTAACCACTCTGGCACGTAACCATTATGTGAATGATACATTGAAATAAAAAGGAGTTTTTCAATTGTTCTGGCGATAAATTCGGCTGGTACCACAGAGACTTGCTGAAATTCTCTCCAAGAGCATTTCAGCAACGGTCTGTGGTACTTCTTTTTTTTTTTTTTTTTTTTTTTTTAGAAAAGTTTCTTTCAACCAAAAAAGAAAAAACAAAAATAAACTGATGCTTGGTCATATGTTGAGACGTTGTGAAATGGGGCTTTTCAGCACCTTCTCTTCAATGTGACACCGACAAATTACGACGGAGATGGAATAGAAAGTTCTTTTACAAAAGTCCGATTCTCCTGACCTGTCATCTTCAGATGATAATTTTTTTTTATTCTTCTTCTAGTCAGAAAAAGAAAAAAAATGTCATTATGTCATGTTCTGACATAATGACATTTTTTTTTCTTTTCAAAAATTGCTTGAAGAACTCATGGCAAAATTTACCTAAAAACTGTAATGCGAATGAAAAACTTGTCAAAACATAATTTTGTTTCAGTCTATGTTCAGATTAAAAGAGAAGCATTTTCAACTCATTTTGTTTGTTACTGGCGAAATAGCATGCATAATATTTTATTAGTTATTTTTATATAAAAGCAGTAATTTGTAAATACATATTCTAAAATAAATATCTTATTTTAAAATGAGTCTGTTTGCATAAATATGATCATAAAAAAATGTTTCTCTATTTCTCTTTTCTTTTTTAGGTAAGGGCTTCATCCATTCTTGAGGTTTTCACAAATTGTCGACGGTAGTTTTACATTTCACAGGTAAAATCCACTCTTCTTTATAATTATTGTTGTCTAATTCTTTCAACAACAAAGCACGTCTATAATGGAACTTTCTGAAGTTCAGACCCTTTCGCATTAATGAATTCTGAAAAATGAATAAATTGAGGTAATTATTCATGATAGATGCCTACAATACAATGAGATGCATACAATACAATGAGATGCGTACAATACAATACAATTAGATGCGTACAATACAATGAGATGCGTACAATATAATGAGATGCGTACAATACAATACGATGAGATGCATACAATACAATACAATGAGATGCGTACAATACAATACAATTAGATGCGTACAATACAATGAGATGCGTACAATACAATGAGATGCATACAACAATACAATACAATGAGATGCGTACAATACAATACAATTAGATGCGTACAATACAATGATGAGATGCATGCAATACAATACAATGAGATGCGTACAATACAATAATTAATGAGATGATATGCGTACAATACAATGAGATGCGTACAATGCAATACAATGAGATGCGTACAATGAGAGATACAAATGCAATACAATGAGATGTGTACAATATAATAAGATGCGTACAATACAATGAGATGCGTACAATACGATGAGATGCGTACAATACGATGAGATGCGTGCAATAGAATACAATGAGATGCGTACAATACAATGAGATGCGTACAATACAATACAATGAGATGCGTGCAATATAATGAGATGCGTACAATACAATGAGATGCGTACAATACAATGAGAGGGAAAGATATTGCGGCACGGTTTCGTTTCTATTAACCCCCATAAACAGGGTTAAACAACAATCACGATTTTTTGGAAGGTTAGGGGTAGCTTTGAGGTTTTGTTTGTGTGGGGGTTTCTTTGGGGTTTTTTTATGTTTTGGGGGTTGACTTTTTCGATTTTTTTATTTTTCCGGTTTGGGTAGGTGCGGTATTTTGGAGGGGGTTCTTTGGGGGTTATGTTTTGGGATTGGGGGGGCGGTCTGTGTGTGTTTTGTTGTTTTGTTTTGTTTTTTTCGATCAATATAGGGTATGTTTCAATCCTGGTTTCAACATGTGACAAGCAAAAAATCAATAAGTCCTCTTGAAATAATATATCATTATACGTCTTCAGGAAAAAAAATTGCGTACAAACTGAATGGCTTCCTCGTGCTTACTTTTGCTGATAAGAATGCACCCAGAGAATGCATTATCGTACAGGTCATACATACATACATACAAGACTATACAAACGAGTAAACATACATATATGTACCTAGCCCGCCAAATATGTATACACACTTAAGGAAAGGAAAAACTTGTCTTTCATAGTTTTATCAAATTGTGATAACACGGTTTACTGTAGTACGATATTTTCTCGACAGATGGCATTACCATCATGGCTGTAGCATCAACAAGTCTTAAACGCTGTTGTGTATCAATCGCAGAAAACCGTCTGCATTGGCAGCCCTTAGACAAGAAATTAAAAATGCAGCAACAATCCCACTGGATACTTTGGCCAACGTTGCCCAAGTATGGATAAATATCTGGAAGCTAAAGGCGACCATGTTGAGCATCTTTTTGTGATTGTAGAGTCGAAAGATAACATGTATTAATCTTGAGATGTCTGAATAAATTTAGTATTAAAATTATTATACAAGTTTTTCCTTTCCTGAAGAGTGTATATATTTTTGGGTCTGACTCTGTATATATATATATATATATATATATATATATATATATATATATATATATATATATATATTTATATATTGTAAATATGTGGATTTATTTCTTCAGATAAAAGATATTATTTACTTTGAAGACGGTCGCGAGACCAGAAACACGTGTCGTAAAATTATGTTCAATAAAGCATAATATTTTTTTCTAAATAAATCCACATTACAACCAAAAACGTTTGCGGCACCTCTCTTCTTTTTAATATACATACTTTTCTCGTTGGAACCACTACAACATATTTCTTTTTTATATATATATATATATATATATATATATATATATATATATATATGATGAATGAAAGGATGTGTGTGTGCAACGAATACACGGCCGCAATTTTCGAGGGATTTGCACCAAAATTTACATGCACATGCTCCAAGTTAGCGGGAAAGGCCAACAGCGACTTTGCATTTCCCAACTCCCATCGATAGTGGAAATAATCGATTTTTCATGCTTCTACGGCAGTTTTTATGTAGTTTGCGGCCATTTTCTACTGGCCCGAGTGAGAGCCTATAGCTGGCTGCCACGAATAGGCAGGAAGATTCTATTGGCCAGTGTGAGAGCCAACAGCTGACTGACATGAATGTTAACTAGCATGCTAGCATGCAAAAAAAAATCAATAGCATCATTCGTCACAAGTGAGAAAAATTTAAATCTGCATGGCACTTTACTCCAATTGGCTCATTCACTTGCTTAAACTCAATGTTGATTCTGATTCCGCAGAACTGGGTTCGGTGTGAAAAAGTATTTGTTGTCAACATTCTATTTTTATTCGGTTTTTCCAGTTACGAGTCCTTTTTTAAAGCTGATCGTTTTGTGTTCATTTTGTTTAGTTCTTTTTTCGTAACAGATTTAGTGTTTAGTATAGAGCTTCGAAAAAATTCGTAGTGAGAGATAGGCAAGAAGTAAGGCATGTAGCAACATCAGCACGGCAAAGGGCACTCCTTTAAAGGCAAGGAAGAGCAGAAATATTTTAAGTCACGTGATAGCGATTGCTGTATGAATCGTACGATTTTTAATCAAGCACGGGCAACGCCGGGCCATGCTGCTGGTATATATATATATATATATATATATATATATATATTCTTGGGCACCACCAAATTTTGCTAAAAATCTGTAATTTCTTTTGCATCGTATATAAAAATTCGTTTTCCTGGATTAATGTAGGCGGACAGAGATACAAGGTGAAGATGTTTTCTGTCTGAGATAAGCTGAGGTGTTATCCTAGATTTAAAGCGTGAAAACACACAAAAAAACATGGAAGACTTTATCAATGGAAATATACTCCCGTCACTCATACGAATATTACAATATCTAGCAAGGATACACGAACAATATATTAGGTTGGCTAGAAAGTCCTAACTGACTTAAAGAAAGCGAAAAGAAAACAAACAACATTTTGTGGAACAATACCAATATTTACTCTTCAAAATAAAGGCCATCATTCTCGACGATTTCCTGATCAACGATCAGCCATCATCCGAATCTGTCCCAGATACCAGTTCGCTGGCTTTGAATCAAAAAACTATATACAAGCTTCCTTCACTTCATCAAGAGTGTTGAATCATTAGTCGGGGAGGAAGTTTGCCATGGAGCGGAATAGGCCATAGTCACTTGGAGCAATATCGGGACTGAACGGTGGATGTGGAAGAATCTCAACACTGTCTATCTGTTTGAACTTCTCCTTAGTCAACTGTGGCCTCACACTGTCTTCCTTTACTTCGTCAAAAGTTTTGAATCGCTGATCGCAGAGGATGTGTACCATTGGGCGGAATAGGCCATAGTCACTTGGAGCAGCATCGGGACTGAACGGTGGATGTGGAAGATACTCAACACCGTCCATCTGTTTGAACTTCTCCTTTAGTAAACCTGGCAGAGTGTGACCTCGCATTGTCTTGCTGAAACAAAGCCTGACATCGATTGACCAAAACAGGGTACTTCTTTCGTTTGTCGTACACGCGGTCTACCTGCAATGAAAATAGTGAAAACGATGACTGAGTTGTACAACAAAAAACAAAAACAAACAAAAGATATGTTATGTCTCGACATGGACAACGTAACAAAAAATAACACACACACACACATCAACGTAGATTAAATAAAAGATTCAATTCGAAATTCCCTGATCAATAAGACTGAAGAAGGCCATCGAACGCAACGACCTATAATAAAAGAAATGAGGACATTAGTCCGAATCTATATAATGTCAATAACCATTTCTATATTTCTTTTTCGCGTGCATAAAATATGAAAATGTAACTTTTGACTGGGAGCCAATTTTGTGGAATTAGTTTATTTATTCCTTTTCTATAATGCTCACTTTGACATTCGAAGAATTAATCGGCTTAGAACTTCGAGATAAAAACAACAAACATGAATAGAATTTGTAAGAATTAATACCGAAACGTGACCAATAAAATATTTTAACATACAATCTCAAAAGAGCTGAAGCCTACAAATATTTCATCAATTAACTAATCTCTGTTCAATAAAATTCACCGCCCGATGACTGGTTGCTCGGCGTTTCTTAGGACACCCGTCTGCCAGGGTGAGTTAGCAAATCAATGTTACAGACGCCTGTTCAAGCCATATTGATCACCTTTGGTTTATGCTGTAACGAAGCAGAACGGACCTTCATTACAAATTCTAGGAGAGTGCGCATAATATAGCGAGATCAGTTTTTAAAAAAAAAAAAGAAAAAAAAAAGACCAGCAAAGCCTCAGTCACAATGACTTGTACCATCGACAGCTTCCGAACGATTCTGTCTACGCAGTTTTACTCACAGGGCTTGGGTTAACCAGTGGTATGGTTGTCAGGGTTTTTCCAAGTTATTAAGTTGGTAAGAAAGTCCTAACTCACTTAGGAAGCGGAAAGAAAACAACAAAATGTTATAGAGAAAAACCAACATTTATTCTTCAAAATAAAGCCCATCATTATCGGCGATCTCCTGATCAACGTTCAGACAGCATCTGAATCTGTCTCAGATACCAGTGCCCTGGCTTTGAATCAAAACAACCTTCCTTCACTTCATCAAAATTGTTGAATCGCTGATCGCAGAAGTGTGCCATTGCGCAGAATATGCCATAGTCACTTGGAGCTGCATCGAGATTGAATGGTGGATGTGGAAGATACTCAACACCGTTCATCTGTTTGAACTTCAAAAAAAACTGTCAGTGTGTAGTCTCGAATTGTCTTGCTGAAACAAAGCCCGATGCGCGATCTAGATGCTAGCAATACAATTTAGAACTGATGGCGCTACCGTGTGGAACAACCTCGAAATGCAGTTCTCCATGGAAATTTCACCCGAATTGTTGATTTCTTTCCGCTTCCGTGAGTCAGAACTTTTTAGCTAACCTCATATTATTATATATAAAATGGGGGGGGGCGTCTATTTCAAATACTAAGTGCCCACTAAAATAATGTTTAAAGTAAAAAAAAATTCGGATTAAATATAAATACATTAATCCTTCACAAAATCGTTTGTTTACGCTACGCTCAGAACACGGAGCAGATATGGGCTTTCGAGAAAAATATCTTAGTGGGCAACTGTGCTTTTCTTAAAAAGGGGAAATAGAGCTTTACTCTACTGTGAGGCTCTCCGTAGCCAAACTGTAAATCTCACTGGATAATACAGTGGTTTCTTTTTAAAAAGGGGGCCGAAAGTTCGATTCCTACCGAAGAGCACACTCCTTTTTATTAAGATTTCTCGAATACGCAGGCCGATAGACGTAATACACATAGTCTAAAGTAAAAATAAAAATGGGGCGTCTATTTCAAATATGAGTATCCAATAATATTAACGTTATATATTTAATCTATTTAAACAATTCATTTTTTCTAATTCCGCATTATTTCTTCTTACTATAATCATTATTTTTATGCATTTCTTAGGAATAATTGAAACTTGCATTGCTGTAGACTTGGATGTGCGGGTGGTGTATCGGAGATAAATTGGAGAGCCGAGTTCGAATTCAGTTGGGTTTTTTATATTATATTCAATTACGCGCGAATATCCTTGGGAAAGGCATGAAACCACTACGGATTAATTAGTAAGACTTGTATCAGTAAATTATTATTATCACCAGAAAATTTTTACAATCATTATTATCTTTAACAAAAAAATCTTACCACGTAAAAACAATTTCTGTCTTTAAATAACCTGCAAAAGATTGATAAGCCGTAAAAAAACAAGCCAATCACAAAATTGTTGTAAGGACTTCCATAACCGAAACAGCTAAAATAAGTCTTCCCAGATAAAATGGAATGTAGGTTCGATTAATGACTATACGTGAATAACGAAAACTTATCTGGACCAACGCGTTTCGTCCTTTGGATGATTTTATCAGGGCAAATACATACATATTGTTCAACATTCGATAATCTAGGCCGGTAGATGTTTATCTCACTGCTTAACAAAAACGGGGATGTCTACTGAAAAACGTGTACCCACTAAAAATAACGTTTATATTAATAAGAATCAATGTCGGAATAAAATATCTGTTTAATTTCTTATATTACAGTGCGACGTATAAACATGAAATTCTTGGTTTCCCATGAAAACAAGACCGTTGATAAATTTAATATTAAGAGAAACAAAAATATAATGAAGAGAAAGATATTTGGAACAACGCCACATTATTCCTTACTTCAAAATGAAGAAATGTTAT
>CAHIKZ030000894.1:535000-620000 GCA_903632075.3 Acanthosepion pharaonis | reverse complement strand
TGTGTGTGTGTGTACTAACACGCAGTTGGGATAGAGAGTTTGAGCGTCCTGGCTTTCTTTCAGACTGTAACTAAGCGTAATTGCAGTATAAATCAGATGGGCTCTGTGGGTGATGAACAAAACACAATTGCGCCTGAGCAGGTGTCTGCAACAGGGATTTGCTAGCCGCCTTCGTTTACGAATGGACAGCCATTATATATATATATATATATATATATATATATGAAGAAATATACTCTTAAGGTGTGGTATATTGTGATTTCCCAAGCGTAGCTTAGATGTGGCACAAGGCCGAAAGCATGGGGCACCCAGTGAGGATCGAACTCACTCACTGCTCAGTAGTAATTGATCTAGCGAGACAAGCTTGCTAACCATTACACCGCCTTGGAGCGCCCCAAGGTGTGCTATATTTATGGGATAAAGTGCTCAATATCAGAGATAGAGCGTGTGTAAATATAAAAGTGAACATTGAAGTCAACACTTAGAGGCGACAGGCTGTTTCATGCTAAATGCAATAGACAGGCCACGTGAAGATTGCATCCGGCATGAAACAGCCTATCGCCCTAAGTGTTGACTTCAATGTTATATATATATATATATATATATATATATATATATTAAGAAATGGACAAAGTCCGACAATTTATTTATTAAAGACATTTTTATGTTTAACGTTCTTTTTTATAGATACAAGTATTTAAGTAAATGCTCTGTTTATAATAAACAGTATTAAATAACATTTACCGGCCTGAATGTCCGAGAAATTTTCATAGAAAATATACGGAACCGTATAGGATGCAGGTTCGAATCCTGTCAAAGGACGAATATTTTCTATTTCTATATGGCCATCATCAGCAGAAAAAATATTCTGCTTGCTGGTGTAGCAGTGAACTACAGAAATGAATGTCTTGATGGAGAAAATGAACTTTTGTCTGTAGTTTTAATTTGATTCTTTTTTGATTTTTTATCATGAATTTTGGTCAGTCCTTTTGTTGGTCAAGCAGTCTCTTTTGAGTTGTTATTTCAGATGGCTTCATGCTACTCTGAATTCCCTTGGCCATTTTCACAGTTTTATTGGTTATATGTGTATGTGTGTGTGCGTGTGTGCGTGTGTGTGTCAATGCGTGGAAGTGTCTGTAGTTTGAACTCACTACTTCGGATGTTAAAAGCTCATTGCAATAATCTTTGCAAAGCAATAAAGGTTTTATGTTAACATCGCATACAGGACGTGGGGTTTGTTAGGATCACCAGCGAAAATCGCTGACTGAGATTTGCTAATCCTGCAATCGATTACCTGCAATAAAATCACTTCACAGTTGAAATTGTTCAAACAAATATCAAAAGCTCTGTCGACTTTCATTTCGTTTTTCCTCGACTTTGTTGGGTTTTTTTTTAATGTCATTAACTTTGAAATTGAACCTTTTGCGGCCATTTAATTTTAGAGCTGAGTCTCCACACCAGATGTTTACTTAATTTCCAAGGTTGTCGGCTCTAGAAATATTTTCTTCGCCATTTAACAACATTGACATTTGTCATTCAAAGACCAAGCTATTCATGATATCACAGCTCACCATTCAGTCAAATGATTTTATACGGAGGTTCTTTGATTGTTTTGCATCATTTCAAACCTTATTAGGTTATTTAATGTCGAAACGTGTATGGGGTACGAATTGAGGATCGAACTCACTATTCACCAACCATAGTCAAACTATTACCCCAAGCCGAGGCATCCAATTATATATATATATATATATATATATATATATATATATATATATATTATCAGTGTGGGATATCTACTAACAAAAATGACGGAAAGAAAAAGAAAAAGATTGCAAATGAAATGCGATAGATTCTATGAACATGGACACAATATTTTGACCGTGTTTTGAAAATGGAAACATTATATAAATACATACATACATACAACACACAATTTCTAGTTAATAGTTAATATATTTCAACCTTGAAAATGGCTAAATGTATAGCCGAAAGTGCTCGGAAAGAAAGAACAATTGGACAGTTTTTATATAATTTATCCACCGAAAAGAAAAAAATGATAAGTTCACAAAAGAAATTTTATAAAAACTAAATCAAACACCTTGTCTGTTATATAAAATGAAACGTGCTTGAAAGAAGAATTGCTTCCTAAATAAACATATATATATATATATATATATATATATATATATATATATATATATATATATATATAACAATAGTGAAAACAGAGTCAAAAATTACATAAACATTTATTACAAAAACCAAATGCACATTATCTACAACCAAGACTTAGACATATTATAAATACACTACCCCAATTGACCCGACTAAAAAAATGAAATTAATTATCTATTATAAAAAATTTAAGACAGCTAACCTTATCCTCAAAAGCAACAACACACCAGTTAAGTCAAAATTACAAAGAACGAACATAATCTATGAGTTCAAATGCCCCTTAAGGAACTGTGTTCCTGATCAAACTGGACTCATAAATAATTACATCGGTTCCACAACCACATGCTTATCAAGACGTCTTACGTTACACCTATCTGATCACAGCTCCATTAGAACCCATTTAAACACACACACAAATTTACCAGACTCCATTAAATAAATACTAGTAAACACAAATAAATGTAATAACTCCATCCACTTGTAAAAAAAAGATTAAAAATAATGGAAGCTTTAATAATAAAAAAAGAAAAAGCCAACTCTTAATAATATTAACTACGAACAAGGCCACAATGTGCTAACCGTATTCGGAAATTAAAAACATCTCTATAACACACTAAAACATCCACATAATGCATACACAGAATTAAACTGAAAAATCGAATCATCCTTGATAATGGCTAAAGGTATAGCCGAAAGCGCTCGGAAATATAAAACATTTGGACAGTTTTTACACATTTTTGTCCAGAAAAGAAAGCTCTTGTTCGAACACAAGAAAAAATAAATAAAAAGCTTAACCGTAGTACCTTGTGTGTCGTTTTAAATGAAACCTGCATAAACGAAGGATTGCTGCCTAAATATACAACTAATATATATATATATATATATATATATATATATATATATATATATATATATATACCAATAAATCTTCTTCAACTAGTGTTTGTGAAGAAAAAAAATTGTATATCAGTTTAAATTTCCTTTGGGAAATTTTTATCTCTGACAAAATGAAAGTATATATGATGGCTTGACGACAACATTATCAAGACGTCTTCACTTGTCAGATACAAATTCCATTGCACAATATTTAAAGACACATTCCTGTCCACCTTCACAATACAGGAAAATGCTTGCTGACAACACCAATATACTACACTAGGAAAATAATTAACAAAAAATTCAAATTCTTGAGGCCCTCTAAATCAAAATCAGCCAACCAACACCCAACAAAATTTATTACGAATAT
Source organism: Acanthosepion pharaonis (assembly GCA_903632075.3). NCBI lineage: Eukaryota > Metazoa > Mollusca > Cephalopoda > Sepiida > Sepiidae > Acanthosepion > Acanthosepion pharaonis. The sequence continues at coordinate 616,576 of CAHIKZ030000894.1, read as the reverse complement.
AGCAACAACATATTAAAGTGCATATAACACATTTAATGCCATTTTATATTTCGAACAATTCCCGGTCAGCTCCCTTATATTGAAACGCTTGTTTTACAAAATAATGCATAACTACAACAGATAAATTTAAAAATGATAAAATAACTATAACGCGTTCGGGCGTGTTTATAAAATCACCATCGCAACGGAATGCAGATTTTATCTCAGTTACAATATGTTGTTTTCGTATTTTTTCTCCGGAGTTTATCTTGCATATCTATAAGTCTACCATTCGTCCACACTTAGAATATTATCCGATGTTCCTGCTTGTACCTTGATCTACTTGATAAGATCCAAAAATGAATCAGCAGTATTATTCGTCCTGATCTGGCGGCTCGGCTTCAGTCACTTTCCCACCATCGTAAGGTGGCCTCTCTGTGCCTTTTCTATAAATACTTTCATGGTAATTGTTCGGATGAGCTCTTCACTATGGTACTCATATTGTAAATACTCATTGGGGCTAGTTTTTAAATTGTTATTTTATCCCCCCCACCGCAGACAATGAATTGTACATATAGGGTTTAGTTAGGACTTTCATAGAGACAATGAGGTATTATGGTGAATGTAGTAAGAAAGGTAAGTAAGAATGCGTTGTTTTGGTGTAAGAAATGTTGTTGTATATTTGGGTCAGTGTTTGTGGCTAGCTAAGTTTAAATTTAAGACCGAAGAAAACCGTTCCCCATTTTGGCCTTGTGCCACATTTTCTGTACATAGCAGAAATAAATATCGCCCTTCGCTATGGTACCTAGACTGTATGAATTTAAGCGCAGTAGACTAGATATCATCAATTTACGGTTGAACTGCCTAGATGTAACTTTGAATTCTATACTGACAGTTTCTTTTCTCGCACTTCTCGATAATGGAATCCCCTTCTAGCTCCATGCTTTCCAGCCAACGTTAATCTGGAAAAACTTAAATGCAATGACAATCGTTATCTACTGCCCTCCTGATTACTCTTTTCTCTTTCCGCTCATCATTAACGTTTCTGTTCCTAATTGTTTTTAGTGGCTTTGCTGTCTTGGTTGGGGTGATACCGATTGAAACAAAAATTTATCCCTAAAGAAGAACTTATAAAAGGTCAGAAGTACTTGAGTTAAAAAAAACAATCTACGACGACTTCATGATGAATTTGATCTTAACACCAAGAAATTGATTTGACAACTTTAAAGGAGTCATTATAAAAATAAGTAGACTAAAAAATAGAAAACGTTGTCTTCCACTATTTAATACTTATGATAAAATACACTATTTAATACACTATTTAATACTTATGATAAAATACACTATTTAATACACTATTTAATACTTATGATAAAATACACTATTTAATACACTATTTACATACACGATTTAATACACTATTTATGATAGAATACACTATTTAATATTTATGATAGAATACACTATTTAATACACTAATATTTATGATAGAATACACTATTTAATACACTATTAATTCACTATCTAATAATTATGATAGAATACACTATTTAATACACTATTTAGCTAATTGATGACGTAAAGTCATAGAAATCTAGTGAAAACACATTAATGACTGGGTAATCCTATGAATTTACAGAGATAAAAGATTTTGCCAAAAATACGAGAAATATTTGCATTTTAATAAAATCTTACCCAACCTGTAGTTAACGAGCAGAATATTGATTTGATTATTAGAACTTGATCATTTTGAAGAAATAAAAAAAAATCATATTTTCGTAACAACGATATTAATTCTTAATACTCTTGAGTTTCGAGCCGTACACTCAGCCAAGGTTTGAAATTTGCTATCTTTCAATCAGGAATTCAATAGCTATTTTCAAGAAACAGAGACCATCAGCGCAAATAAACTGGCAAAACCCATAACTTAATCTGAAATGACAGCACGAAAGAATGTGTGACATGTAGACAAAGTTTAAGATTAAAAAAGAAAATAGAAAGACAATCAAAGTAATAATTCTGCCTTCATCTTCGCCTATTAGATAACATTATTTGGTGAGCGATGAACAATGAGTTTTTAAAATCGTTTATTTTACAGGAGGTGGTTAAACATGGATTTTAACAAAATTAAGAAATAAAATCAGAGTTAAATATAAAATTATCTGTCAAGGAAAAATATTTTTAATGGATTAAGAACAATATGCATAAAGAGCTTTGCAGCATTTAAAACTATCAACAACACTTTTTTTTTTAAGATTTGAGTAAAAAGATATAAAAGTAAACACAAAAATAAGTGGAACGAAACATTATTTTTCTCATTTTTTCAAGTCATTTTTAACAAAATTCTCATGCTTTATATTTTATTCTTTTTGTCGTTGCTTTTTTTCTTTCAAAAGGGATTTTTATTTTTCCCTTGGATTGTCTTTGTCTGTTTGTTTCTCTCGTCTCCTTCCAATTCGCCGTTTCTTTCTTTCAATACCGTCACGCCTCGTCTTCTAAAGCCTCGTTTTCATTCAATCGTTCTTCTCAATACCGTCACTCCGCGTCTTCTAAAGCCTCGTTCTCATTCTGGCATCTCATTCAATACCGTCACTCCACATCTTCACTCAATCATCTCTTTCAATACCGTCAATAGGCGTCATCTAAAGCCTTGTTTTCACGTTAACATCTCTTTCGATATCGTTACTCCGCGTCTTCCATAGCCTCGTTTTCACTCTAGAATCTCTACAGTTTTTATTTTTGTTTCCCATTCTCTTACGTCTAACAAGCTGACATGTCGCTATGGTTATTTTTTTTTTTTTTTTTACTCGTAATTTAATTTTCATCTCCTTTTATTCCAAAATGAAAAAAAATACGTAAATTAGAGTGGGAGGTGGGTAATTCTTTAAAAAATATAGAGAAAGGAAAGTCTGAAATATGAAGTTTAAAAGAAAAATCATAATGAACAAAATTTTAAGCGTTCTTTTATGACAAAATACACTATTTAATACACTATTCCTTCTTCTGGTCGAAATATTTCTCTTTCTCTCTTAATCCCTCGTTATATCGCTCTCTCTATTCGCAATGTCTCCCTGTATTATCTCTCTGCACTTCTTCCTCCCCTCTCTCTCCCCTCTCTCTCTCTCTCTCTCTCTCTTCTCCTCTGTCTCCATATCGGCAACACTCTCCTACTAACATCTCTCTTTTACCCTATTTCATGTTTTTAAGGATCTTCCTGGATTCACTCACCACTGATCACTCTTAGCAATTGTATTTTTCTGTTTCTTTCTCCTTACATTTCAGTAACTAAAGCACTATGTCTGACAGTATGTAAGTGATTTAAATACCTCTGTATCTATCTGAGCTTCATCAATACTTATTTTGTCTATCTGGGCCTCTTCAATATCTATCTATTTATCTGGGCCTTTTTAATATCTATCTATCTATCTATCTATCTATCTATCTATCTATCTATCTATCTATCCGGGTCTTTTCAATATCTATCTATCTATCCATCCATCAGGGTCTTTTCAATATCTATCTATCTATCTATCTATCTATCTATCTATCTATCTATCTATCTATCCGGGTCTTTTCAATATCTATCTATCCATCCATCAGGGTCTTTTCAATATCTATCTATCTATCTATCTATCTATCTATCTATCTATCTATCTATCTATCTATCCGTGTCTTTTCAATATCTATATATCCATCCATCCGAGTCTTTTCAATATCTATCTATCTATCTATCTATCTATCTATCTATCTATCTATCTATCTATCTATCAGCCTTTTCAATATCTATCACTCTAGGCCTTTTCAATATCTATCTGAGCTTTTTCAATATCTATCTATCTATCTATCTATATCTATATATATATATATATATATGAGCCTTTTCAATATCTATTTCTCTGAGCCTTTTCAATATCTATATATCTATCTGAGCCTTTTCAATATCTATCTATCTATCTAAGCCTTTTCAATATCTATCTATCTATCTATCTATCTATCTATCTATCTATCTATCTATCTATCTATCTGAGCCTTTTCAATATCTATCTATCTATCTATCTATCTATCTATCTATCTATCTATCTGAGCCTTTTCAATATCTATCTATCTATCTATCTATCTATCTGAGCCTTTTCAATCTATCTATCTATCTATCTATCTGATCTATCTATCTATCTATCTATCATCTATCTTCTATCTATCTATCTATCTATCTATCTATCTATCTGGTCCTTTCAATATCTAGCAATCTATATATCTGTTCCTTTTCTATATCTATTCGAGTTGGTGCAAAAATAATGACCTAATAATGTCGTTTTTGACGTATTTTTTAACGTCAAAAAACGACATTCTTACGTCATTATTTTTGCACCAACCTAATATCTGTCTGCCCACCTGTGCCTCTTCAATATTCATCTGTCTATTTTTCTATGTGGGCATCTTCAATATCTATCTATCAGTTTATCTATCAGGGACTGTTCCATATCTATCTGTCCATCTGTCTAATGGGCCTCTTCAATATCTGGACCCTCTTCAGTATCTTTCTGTCTGTTTGTCTTTCAGGGCCTATTCAACATCTATCTGTATATCTGTCTGCATCTCTTCAATATCCGTCTGGGCTTCTTCAATATTAATGTTGATTGTCCACTGTTATAACAAAAAAAAATCGACAATAGATTCATATTTTGTTGTGGAAAACGTAAACAAAGCCCAAAATGACATGAAATGAAACCAAACCAAGTAAAAAAAAATCCAATAAAAGGGAAGCCAAATAAAAAAAAAAGTCGTGAAGTAATTGATGTATAAATGTTCCGATAACGAGCATAACTCCAACATTACTCTATTTGTCTATATCCGTACCGAAAGCGTAAACAAGTGATTTTTCTCTCTTAATGTCTCCAAACTATCAACATTATTTTCTATCGTTATTTCCTTCTCTTCACATTCTATCGATTCTCCTTTCTCTTTCTTCAATGTTTGTCCTTTTTCATTTTTATTTTCTTCCTCCATCACGTTTTCTATCTGCTTCTTCTTCTCCTTCTCCATTTATTTGTTTTGTCGCATTTATTCCCAGCCTCGTTTTCATTTCGATTTTACTTGCCTATCATTTTCTTTGACCAATCAGTTTCTCTACTTATTTCCTTTTATCTATCTCCCTCAAAACATTACGTTTCAACAAAGAGACGCAAATTATTATTATTATTATTATTATTATTATTATAACTTATATTTACTTCTTTTTTTTTCCCTGATGCACGTTTATCGTGTCCAACTCCCTAGGGATCACTTTCTCTTCATCTAACAATTTTTTTCCTCTCTTTTCTTCCTTTATAAACATAATAATTATTGCTACTTTTGTTTTTAATATGATCCATGGTATTCTCTTCTGCAGCTATTAATATTATTTTCTCTTGCTCTCGCTCTATTAACATGCTGAAAAGTTCTAGGACCGACCAACTCTCATTCTGATATTTAGTTAATAAAATAATCATTTTGTCAAGTAAGTCGGGCCAAGAATTTTTCAGCACTTCCTTGTTATTAACATTATCATTCTTGATCTAGCACAATAATATCTAGACGGCTACGGTGTATTATTATTAATATTATTATTATCATTGGATTTTTTTATTGTAAAAGGCCCAAGAGCCACTTAAGGTAGAGGGTTACTGAATAAGGTTGTTGTATGTAAATAATGGTTGATCATAGACTTGAAAAGATTAAGATTGTAGTGATCAGGGAAGCATCCTCCAGGGAGTCTGTTCCGCAATGTAGCAGTTCTTGGAAAGAAGCTGTCCAAGTGGAACTTCCTTCTTATCAGTCAAATACGGAGGGAATGAGGGTGATTCGATCCCTGTGGACGTGGCATGACGGCCCATAGCTGTAAACGTCTGTGGTGAAATGTAGCTCGTTAGTAAGTTTTCCCGCGAAAAAAAAAGCTTAGTTGTTGTCACCGTGAAATGTGGGATTGGCGTCTGGGTTCAAATTCCAGTCGAGGATTTCGGTTTCTCTATCCTTGGCTAGCAACTAGTTTTTTTTTTGTTTGTTTGTTTTTTTTTAAAAAAATCGACCGATCTATTCTTCAGCTTTCGTCAAGTGTATTCCACGAAAACATGAGTCGAAAAATCTGAGACCGTTGAAATCTAGGGGATGCATAACGAAGAAGAAAGGCTTGGAGAATTCGACACTCAAAAGCATACATGCGGAACAGATGAAAACAGCGATTAAACTACTTAACCAGATTGTGTAAATGGGTGTCAGACAAGAAGTAGGTGGGATAGTAGGGAGATAAACATTACTTAAAGCTAAAAAACATAGGAAGATGTGGAGAGCCATGATCACCCACGTCTTGAAGGAACACTGCACATAAAAAGAAGCTCACCGGTTCTCCAGAGCGAAGTGGTATGTTATGAATATCACTGTTGCTCTATTCTAAATATATTTTTTTTATTATCTGGTGCAACACAGTCTTCCTACTCCTTATCCTGCTTTTAGCGAAAATAAACCAAGGGTGTGGTGGGGTTTTCAAAATTTGATGGTAACTTTCATTAATCGGTTTAAGATTATTGTTGCTTATAATTTCTTTCTCTTTTATCATCGTATCGATTTTCAAATTATCGCTTTTATCTTTATTTTGGGGAGCGGAGAGGGAATCCTCCTGATTTTAATCGAATCCGCTTTTCAATCTATACTTCAGTAACTTTTTTTTTCATTTTTTCACTTATTTTTTTTTTTAAATTATGAAAATGAATATGAAAACAAAAATGAAAGAAAACCTTACCGAGATATGAAGCACCTTTTCCTTTCATAAAAATATTATTATTATTATTATTATTATTATTATTATGCAAAAATATTATAAGGCAATAAAAGACACAGTTGTTTTTTTAATTCATATCTTTTTCATCTAGCTTTTTTTATTTATTTTCATTTTTATTTTTTTAAAATAAATTTCTATTTTTGAATGCCGATTATTGTTTAATTATTACCAAAATCATTTTTCAATCAGCGCCATCTTTCCTTTGTATTTTCGCATATGTATCGCTACACAATTTCAACTCGAGTGGTTTGGTTAATTCTGATTTACGTTTGTTTTTGTTTGTTTGCGTTTTTTTCTTCTTTTTTTTCTATTGGAAGTTTTTGAAACTTAATTTTGATAAGAAAAGAATCCTTTTCGACTCCTCTCGTTGAAGGATTCGCCGCAAATTACTTTCTTAAATAATATTACATTTCTATCCATACGTTTTTTTATTTTATTCAATTCAAGATTTTAATTTGATGAGTTTTTTGGTCGGGTGGTGAGGAACGTTTTTATTTTCCCCTTGTTTTAATTTTTTTTATTTCACTTTATTTCTTTAGATTCCTCAAGAGTTACAATTCTTCCTCCAAACGCTTCGTTTCTTTTCATGTACAATCGCAAATCGGAACAATGGCAAATAAATTCTCAAGTAAAATGCATCGAGAAATCTTTCAGATCTTTTAAGATCGGCTTCACGCAAAAAGGTTTTATAATTATTATTATTATTATTATTATTGCTGGTTTAATTATCTTTCGGTTATCATTTCATCATTATTATTATTATTATTATTATTATTATTATTATTGGTCTCAGTAAGATTTGAAGTTGCAGTAGTAGTGACAAGTGTCGGAGACATCCTGTAAGATAATGGCTTCTTTATGGAGCTGTTACTGGTTCGAGCTTAGGAATCTTTATTCGACAAGAACCCATTTCAATATTCAGAATTCCATGCCAATCTACTGAATATCCAGCGTTTTACAGAAACGCTCCTCGCGATGAAATAATCTTTTTTTTTCAATTTTTCCTTTTATCTTATTATCGAATAAGTATTTCAAATTACAAATATCAAAACAGAGATACCATTTTGTGAACATTAATAAGAGTTCAGTTACTATATAGATTCTTTCTTCTACACAAAAATATGCTCATACCACGTGGTGTTTTTCAACATTTGATTTCAAATCCTATTTTAAGACATATTCTGACAAAATGCCAAATAATTTCAAGTTAAAATAAAATATTGTTTATGTTTATACTATCTACATGCAAAACCGAGTTCCAATTCCAGTCGAATCCATTATATTCACTTACGTGCTAAAACCTTTGGGGAAGGTATGGATCCTCTTCTTCTCCCTCCAGCTATGGGTAAATAGCAGGACAGACCTTGGATGGCAACTGGTCTACCACAGAAAGAAATGGCAACCTACTGCGGCAAAAAAAATCTGCCTCGTCTGTCATGTATCGAAAGATACATGATCAAATAAGTGTATACCACGCATGGCACATAACTGACTAGGAGGCACGGATTGAGGAATCAGAGAGCCGAGTTAGAATTCCAGTCGAATCCATTACATTCGCTTACGTGCTAATACCCAGGGAAAAGGTATGAATCCTCTTCTTCTTCCCTACCCAGCTATTGGTAAATAGCGGAACAGACCTGGTTCTAGAGCCTAGGATGACAGCTGGTCTACCGCAAAAAGAAATGGCAACCTAATGCGAGAAAAAATCTGCCTCGTCAGTCATGTATCGAAAAATACATGATCGGCTACGCGTGTATCACGCATGGCATATAATTGACTTACTTTATTCCCGAGTTTCCTAAATATACATAATGCTTGCATCATCATCATCATCATCATCCCCTTCACTTTTTGTAATCGTGGGGGTGGGTCTGAATCCAGAAGCCATATTGAATCTCCTCCACAATGGTCTATCAACAGTAGCCGTCAGCAATTCTGCATTGCCGGACTTGTCCATTGTTTGACATTATCCAATCGTCAACGTTGCCTTGCATGATGGTCTTGCACAGGATGTCGTGCCTTGTAACGTGTCCAAACCACGCCATTTTTTTCCGTTTGACAGTGGCGGGGAAAGCTTCCTGGTGACCAACAAAACTTTCAAACCTTTTCCGCTTTTAAGAAGCGAGAGCAAGATTTAAAAGGTCAGTCAATCTAACAATGATCTCATCCCACAGTCCTCACTCTTGCTCCATATACAGCCACCTTTGTAAATCACTAGCGGGTCTTAAGTGCCACCTAAGATTATCGCACAAAATTGCATAATTGAATCTATTAAGTTGTCAGATGCTCATACGTCGAAACCGAAGGGAGAGTCCATTTTATATATAAATACATATATGTACTCTGATATTCAATACCCAACACCGCAATATTCAAGACCGAAGATTACGTTTAAGCATGAAACTAACGGTTGCCGCTCAGTGTTGACACCAGTGGCTATGCTTTTGATATTTGCATGCGCTCTTTACAGAATATTGCACACTTTACCCTATATATATATAACATAGCTTAAAAGCTTGCTATTTTTAATGTTTGCTGTGTAAGGAAAGATAAGCTGTGGAGGACGTTAAGTGATGTAAATAAATGTTGAATTTTTAATTTCATTTCATTTTTTATTTTTTTAATGTAATTATTATCTTCATTTAAATTTAAAGTATCTACGTCGGCTAGAGAATGTAGCCCATTTTATTAAAGAAAGGGGATAACTGATAATAAAAAAAAAGAAATCTAGGGCCTACGTTAACATTTTGGCAATAATCGATAATTGCACAGTCAAGAACTTTTCGTCTAAGCAAGTCATTTTCTCTTTGAATAAGTACAGCATATTTGAGATTGTTTATAATTTACAGAACTATATGTTACTAACATGAACAACTTACCCTATTTTAACGTTAACATCATTTTTATCGTATCCTTTGATGTTACCAACTTTTATACCATGTCCATTTGTTGCAAACCACCCTCATGCTAGGCGCTGTTGGTCGCTGTGCCAATTAATACAATGTTGTATGCCCCCTTGGTGGGGGTGATCTTGGGCGTCGGCTTCAGTTCCATAATAAAGTTGCATTCTTTTCTCGCTCTTTTTCTACTGGCCGGTGATCGCTAGTTGTTTCAAGATGGAAAGAATTTCAACACAGGGAATTTTAACTTGTCTAGTTTATTAACGTCGATCTTTACATCTTCTAGATATCAAGCTGGGAAACCGTTTCAAACACGAAAAGAAACCCGTCTAGATTGTTTGACGGTTTCGAAACAACTCCTTGAAAAACCTTTCTATATCTCTATCATTCCCACGCACAATCAAAATCGACTTCCTTATTTTGTCTTGTATCTGACCGCTAAGGTCAAGCTGAGGAAGTCAGAGCAGAAATACACTTCCCCCTAAAATAATAGTCTGCTAAATTATTATTTAACACTTTGAAGTTCCCACAATGATATTATGAAGGATATTATTCGTCAATGCTAATGCCAAAAGATTGTGTACATTCTGTGCACGTGAGCTTTTCATATTTCGTTTGACTATCTCTCTCTCTCTTTCCATATATATATATATATATATATATATATATATATATATATAAAGGGAAGAGGTTATAGTAGTTCCAACGAGAGAAAAATATATATAAAGAAAAGAGAAACCGCAAACGTTTTGGGTTGTAATCTGGATTTTTTTTTAAATATATTATACTTTAGTTTCCATAATTTTGCTACACGTGTTTCCGGTCTCGCGGCCTTCATCAGGCAAAGAGTGGATATTTCCACATATTATTAAAAGGAATTAATTTTTTTCTTATATTTTTCGATGTTAAATATTCACGATATGAGACATTCTCTTTTTGGTGTGTTAGTGACCCAAATGTCTTCCTTGAACTGGCAGTGAAAGAATTCTGCGTGAAAGGTAATAAAACTGGTATTACTGGCCCGAGAAAGGATGAGAAAGATATTTCTATTCTTATCTTTTAATGACCCCTGTGTGTTCTTAGATCTATTTCCATTTTTTGTTTTTGTCCGAATGCGTATGTATACGTATATTCCCTCTACATATATACATACTGTCTTATTATAAGGAATTGGTATACACATATGTACACATATACACACGCACACATATATATATGTATACATATACATACACGCATACACTCACACACTCATATATATACATATATATATATATATATATATATATATATATATATATATATATACATTATTAGTAGTAATCTTATAAGTATAAAAATTATACTTATAAGATTAGAACATCGTTAGCCTTCTGACGATCCGCTTAGGTGAAACCTTGGTAGGTTTGTCTGGCTCTCTAGGTTTAACTATATATATATATATATATATATATATATATATATAGGTTTAACTATATATATATATATATATATATATATATATATATATATATATATATATATATATATATATATTTGTAGCATTTGCTCTTTTCCTGAAGAGATTTCAAACGATGTTCCAACATATTTGTAGTCAGTTTCCCTCACTCTCTCTCTCTCTCTGTACATATATATATATATATATATATATATATATATAAAAATATAGTCTTAAGATGTGCTATATTTATGGGATAAAGTGCTCAATATCAGAGATGGAGCGTGTGTAAATATACAAGTGGACATAAAAGTCAACACTTAGAGGCGACAGTCTGTTTCATGCTTGATGCAATTGTCAGAGCACTTGTGGCCTGACGATTGCATCTAGCATGAAACAACTGTCGTCCTCTATGTTGATTATATATATATATATATATATATATATATATAGAGAGAGAGAGAGAGAGAGAGAGAGAGTGGGGGAAACTGACTACAAATATGTTGGAACATCGTTTGAAATCTCTTCGGGAAAAGATCAAAATGCCATTCGCTAAATTCCAAACCCAAAACTGACCAGTCGATATGAACTCTGACCAGTTATTTGTTTTTCTATGACGACTTTCATTTTTTTTTTTTTCGGAGTATAAACTGACGCTTAGCCTAAATTCCCCGGTGTTAACCGGAAGTGAAGTAGACACTGTTTTGGCAACCAGTCTCACATTTACCGAATAAAGCTAATTACGTGATATAATAAAGTGACCTATGCAAGGAATTCAACGTAAATACTTGTAGATATCTATGTTTACGGAATTTCGACTGAATATCTTATACCTACCTAAGCTTACCTACCTACCTATTTACATTTTGATGCCGTCGAAAGATAATTCGAAATGTTTTCTCGGCGATTATTCGTTTGTGAAATGAGCTCGAATCTCGTTAGGAGCTCATCTGTAGTGGTTTTATGGTATACTTAGCTAAGTAAACATTTATTCTTCTGTGAGGCTGAATTATTTTTGCAGTTTATTTTTCTTCAGGTATATGCTCCCATAATCTATTCTGTGCCTTAAAAGTTACCAACCGTTAGGAATTAAAACAGTTATTACAGACAGAATAGAGGTATTAAAATCATTAATAATAAATTTACCTTATGGCAAATACAGGGTGTTTCAAAAAAACATAGAAGTAAAAAAAAATGTCTGTAATCGAATAAATTATGTTCAATTTTCAGCATTATTGGTTTTACCCATATCCTCAAAAATATTATTACAATAATTAGAAGCTTTATTACATGCCTTATTATATATATATATATATATATATATATATATATATATATATATATATATATATATATATATATATATATAGCAAATGTAAATGGATATAGATCCGACAGAATGAAGAAAATTTGGAAAAAACAAACAAAAATCCTTAAATGCAATTGTTGTTTAAAATTTTCAGTTATCTGTTTTGGATAAGACTTGTTGTTTATGTCCATCGTCTTTGTCAAATTGAACTAAATTGTATTTTAATGAATATTGTCTTGAAAAAAGGTTTATTAAACCGAAACGTCAGACGTCGACATTTCATTCATTTTAAACAACATAATTGCATTTAAGGATTTTTGTTTGTTTTTTTTCCAAATTTTTTTCATATATATATATATATATATATATATATATATACAGGGTGTTTCAAAAATTTGATATCCTTTGAGATGTAAATATCACAGAAAGTACATGATTAAGGCAAATGAAATTAAAAAGTATTAATGTTGAAGATCATAAGATTTATTCTTCCAAATCTGATGAGAAATTCAAAAGCATGTGGATTATGTGAACACACAAAACGCCTTTTTCACTTCTAGTAAATAGCATTTTTATACCTGTAAAGAAAAAGATTAAAGATTAAAGAACATAAAAATACAAATAAGAAAAACACAAAAACATAAAGACATAAAAACATAAAACAAACATTAAAAATAAAGATGCTATTAAAATTTGAAGTCATTTGAAGGAGATCTAACAAAGTTATTAGATTGCGAAATGATATCAAATCTTTTGAAACTCCCTGTACATTGGTGATTATTTTATTATATAAAACGGTTATAAATGACTTTACTACAGAAATGCATTGCAAATGACTTTACTTAAGAAAATGACTTGGAAATCTAAAGGAACGAAATTGTTAATGGTATGCGATTAAAACCAACATTACTGACAATATATAGAGCCGAGTTTGAATTCCAGTCGAACCCATTACATTCACTTACGTGCTAATACCCTTGGGAAAGGCATGAAACCTCTTCTTCTCCCCCCATCTATGGGTAAATAGCAGAAGAGATTGGGTTCTATAGCCTTGGATACCAACTGGTCTAGGAGAAGGACAACTCTGAATTCAAAACCCGCGAAGGGTCGTTTGGAGACCTTGTAGCATGTAGTGCACGAGGTCGCTGTATTAAGCCCTTCAAAAAGTGTACTTGGTTCTACACAAAGCCTTCACCACTATAATCAAATCATATGTGCTGGTGTCTGGGCTGTCGTTTCCTAGAACTGAGCTGCTTGATCCTCATACGTCGAATACGACCTGAGAGTTCACTATATATATATATATATATATATATATATATATATATATATATATATATATATATATATATATATATATATATATATATATATATATATATATATATATATATATATATATATATATATATATATATAGAGAGAGAGAGAGAGAGATCTTCTTCAATCTGTCATTAATTCTCCTAAAATCTCTCTCTCTTTCTCTCTCTCTCTCTATATATATATATATATAGTGAGAGAGAGAAAAAACACACACACACACATATATATATATATATATATATATATTGTCAGTAATGTTGGTTTTAATCCCATACCATTATCAAGTCCTTATTCCTTTGTCTAGAGTGCTTTTTTTTTCAATTTTTCGTGCATACACTCAATTTCTCCACAATACGAGGTTGCTGTTATTGTTTTTCCTTGAGGCATGAATGAATAATAATAACCCCTTTGACCACCATACAGCGGTATTATTTTGTCTATCCACTTGCATCTAACAACTGGCTTATTCTCTTACTGTTGTCAAAGAGTATCCATTTCTCATCGCATGTAACGATTCGATATAAAAATGGTTCTTTTTTCCCAGTTACAGTAAGATTACTCGACATTGTTTCATTATAATCATTTTCATTGCACTTATACATAAGTAAATACTGTATAAATACAATAAATACAAATACAGAAGTAAATACTCTATGTTGGTATGCATTTGAAGATTCGTCCCCAACTGTGCTGGTCAAACTCTCTGCTTCTGGGCACAGAGGTTCCCCAGACGAGGCTATATCGAAGGACAGAGTCTCGTCTAGTTAAACAACTACCCGTACTTGTTTTATACAGGGTTTACGGGGAATTTTTGGCCAAGCCTACGGGCTCGGACACCTCACATTAAATTCGGCCTTGTGCCACATCTGACCGCGTAGGGCGGTTGGTAGATATCCTGCAGTTGGAGATTCATTATGGAATTCACTTGACTCATTTCTAGCAGTTGACTACTACTTCTACGCGCAGCTGGCGAATCTTATATGTGTTGTTCTTGTCCTAAGTATTATTGTTCATTACCAACCTTCGTTTGATTATTCCGTAACCCCTCCTAGGTTACAACATATACGTATAATAGAACTACACGGCTAACGATTTTCATAATGAAACACAAGAAGAAGGAGACTTCTACAACTGTTACTGCCAGGATAGTGCTATTATATGTATAATGTAAATGAACTGCTAATGATGTTCCTGTAGAAGTTCATTGAAAATTATTTTTTAACGCATTTACATTGTAAATGATGTGGTCATAGAGATGCATTGAAGATTACGAAGAAAAGAAAATGTCAATGGTCAGGAATTTATACGCACCTTTCTGAAAGAACGGGATTATTTGGGAAGTTGCTATGAAAAACTCGTCTGATCTGTAATAGAAACATCAGTTTTGGTATTTAAAAAAAAAATAAGTGGCTAATAACCACGCATTCGATTGTAAACGAAGGCTGAAAATTGAATTAATTTAGATAAAAATGGCGTGTAGAACGAGTTGATTAATAAAATCGATATTTTGCTTACACTAGACACTATTATTCCATGCAAATATACAATTATACAAGCTGAACATCAAGATGAGAACATTTCATTAAATCTAATAATCACGCGCGACAAACTTTATTTACAATTTCATTTGACTCATCCTTCGACAAACAATATGCCTATCAACAAGTAAGGTGCCAATGCCAAAGAAAACCTATTTAAATATTTCTGTTTACTTAGTTATTTTTAACACGGAAATTCGTATAATGATCACGTTAACTTTAAATTATTATCTCCCCTGTTATCATTATGTACCCAGTACCACTCATATGAACATTTGGTAGTGGTAATATTAAAGGAACTCTGCAGAAATGGTTGGGCTTAAAAAGAATCTTTTGAAAGGCATTTGAAGATTTGAAGGAACTTGTCAGCCAATGGCCAACGATAAGCTTCTATTTACTACTGAAGAGAAAATCCATCGGGAAAAATTTATATATATATATATTAAGAAATGGACAAAGTCCAACAATTTATTTATTAAAGACGTTTTTATGTTTAACGTTCTTTTTTATAGATAGAAGTATTTAAGTAAATGCTCTGTTTATAATAAACAGTATTAAATAACATTTACCGGCATGAATGTCCGAGAAATTTTCATAGAAAATATTCGTCCTTTGACAGGATTCAAACCTGATCCTCAAATTTACGCTGACGTGATCCTATACGGAACCGTCATTTACGCTTATAAACTTCAATCTTCGCATGAATCTCGTATATTCATGACTGCTGGCCATCGGTAAAGGAAATGACGGTTCCGTATAGGATGCAGGTCGAATCCTGTCAAGGACGAATATTTTCTTAAAATTTCTCGGACATTCTTCCAAATGAATATTTAATATATTTATAAACAGAGCATTTACTTAATAATATATTTAAAAAATATTATATATAAAAATATATATATATATATATATATATATATATATGAAGAAAAATATACGGAAAAAACAAACAAAAATCCTAATATGCAATTATGCTGTTTTAATGTTAATATAATGTCAACGTCGGACGTTTCGGTCTAATAGACCATCTTCAGGACATATTCATAAAACATAATTAACATAGACCATATTCAATTCAACATGAAAAAGACGAATTGAATAAGACGGTTTGAAAAAGACGAAATGCATTACTTTTTAAGTAGTACACATATTTATGTCTTTGTTGTTTCCGTTCCTTATATTATGGCCGCTACTGTATATTAAACCTTTGTTTCGTTGGCTTTGTTTGGTTGATACGCAGTCTGAGAGAGAAAATTAGAATTGACCTGGAACAATGAGGCTCAGGTGACACATAGACCAGTTTCTGACGCCATTCTCATAAAACAATGGAAAAGGAAATTACATTTAAGAATGAAAACGTTCGACGAAAGGAGTATACAAATAAATAAAGATGAATAATTGTACGTTAAGAATTAACTGTTGCTCAAGGGATAATGAAGGTTTTGTTTTTTGTTGTTTTTTTGTTTGTTTTTTTTTTGTTTTTTTGTTTTTTTGTTTTTTTTCACCTATATATTGTAACGAAGCTTCTCCAATGGATTTATAAAGATTCTGCTATTTTTCTTTTTGGAAAGACTGATGATGACCGATTTAAATCCGTCGAAGAATGCAAAAAGGGAAAGTATTATCCACTCCTGAAAGATTAAGGAATTTAGCATCCAGATTAAAATATCAAATGACAAAGACTTGACTTAAACATGTGCTTGGTTTCGCAAGCTTTTAAAAGATAAAGACTTTTTAGATATAAAATTGACTAATAAATGTTATATACCGTGCTAATAGGGATATATACTTGAACAAATAAACACTTGGACACTTGGATAAAATAAGTAAAGGTTAATTGTAAAAACCAGTACAATAAGAATAAAGGTAACAGTTATGCACAAGGTCGTCGCAAGTCAATCCAGTAGTGAGTGCTACTGTGGGAAGGTCGGTAGTTCTCACGTAAGTCTGAGTCATACTCAACAGATCCCAGCTAGACGATATTTACCAGCCTCTCCACGATGTGGCACAAGGGCGAATTTAATCTGTGGTAATCCGAGCCCATAGGCTCGGCCAAAAAATCCCCATATACCCCCCCCCATAAACGGGTTCCGGCCTGTCTACCTCCCCGAACGAGACTCTGCCCTTCGGCATAGTCTCATCCAGATTCCTCTCTGCCCAAAGACAAGAGCTGAGTAACAAATACCAGCTAGACTCTGTAATCAGTTGACTTACAGATACTTATAGGTAGTTACTACCTATAGTGTAGTCGCTCATGGGGGTGACAGGTTATTCCATTACATCAATAGATTACTCTTTTGTTAACTTGGGGTGCTCCTGGCTACATTTCAGAGCGCATTATTGCTTCTGGGCGCATTGATTGAGGAACACTGCTGTAGAGGCTGTACCAAGCTAAATAAATAGGAGGACAATTGACCTAGAGATATGAAAGTCCTTTGACAAGCTGTGGCATCAGAGGTTAATACATAAACTCTCCAGCTATGGAATCTCTGGAAGGTCTCTCGTCATTATCAAGCCCTTCTTAACGGGTAGGCTCCTGAAGGTCGGTGTTAACGGCCAGTCATCGGAAACCCATAAGATCACTGGCAGGGTTCCTTAGAGTTATTTTCTCGGTCCTATTCTCTTTCTACTCTGTATTAATAATCTGCTTAAGAACATATTCCGGTCATTAGTGAGTATCTATGCAGATGATACAACAATTTGCAGGTACACCTCCAAAAATCTGGAAGACCAGAACAGAAAGGAGGCTCCTTCCCTTGAATGTCTGCTGGGGTTCCTATCTTTCTAGTCCTCATTATATCCAATCTATTGGTAGCAAAGATGCTGGGAAAATGGTTGCCTCATTGTACGGCTCCAGATGACTCACTCTGTTAAATTCTTTTTACAAGAGCCAGATCAGACCAAAAATAGAGTATTACTGCCCAGTCTGGCTCGAAGCTGCCCGATCCTCAATTCTCTGCCTTAACAGAGTTCAAAAATCGTCTAAGCGGACTTGTGGGTGATGAACTATTATCGCTACGGCCGCTATAATCTTAACCTCTTCAAGTCTAGTGGTAAAGGCTATCCTTTCCATTATCTTGCCTCCTTGCATTTTCATACACTCACAAGAATGCTCAGACAGTAATTCTGTACCTAGAGTGGCTCTTGGGCCTTGTATTGGATGAACATTAGGATAAAAATAAATAAATAAAGCAGTCAAGGTCGCTATAGTTTTCCTTTCGATCTTTTCTGTTTTTCTGTATGCTTCTATCTCACTCCCCATTAGATATATATATATATATGTGTGTGTGTGTGTGTGTGTGTGTGTGTGTGTGTGTGTGTGTGTGTGTGTGTGTGTGTGTGTTGCTCATATAGTATTCTCAACATCCTTCTATAGAACCACATTTCTTTTGTCTTAAGTCTCTTCTTGCTGGTTTACATTAACTATGCTAAACCCAGCTAATCCTATTCACGATCCATTCACTCATTAACAATTTGCTCATTCACAAGAACACATCCATCACCATTCAATCAGACACGTACCACAATACCACATATTCACAGGGAACCTACAAAAACACCCTTGACAAAAAAAATTGGGATTCGTGAGTATGAACGGATATTGTCTGTAATTTATTCAATCAGAAATTATTAATGTGTGTGTGTGTGTGTGCGTGCGTGTGTGTGTGTGTGTGTGTGTGTGTGTGTGTGTGTGTGTGTGTGTGTGTAAATCCGGGGGTAATTAATCCAAGTGAATCGTCAGAATATAAAATATTAAAACTGATCCACAAGGGAGAGCTCAATATATTTATTATAGACCATATAAATGAATTACATAAAAATGAAACTCAATTGTACCCCATTTATATCGCCATTTCGCTCCTCGAGAGATTTCTCTCTTCGAGAAATTCCCTGGAGTTTGTCAATACTAAAACCCTTGAGTATTGACAAGCTCCAGGAATATTAATGAATATACATAATACCACACGCTGTATGCAATCATCTGATGATTGCATACAGCATGAAACTCTGAGTTCTAGTGTCGGCGTGGGGTATTATGCATATTTGTTAATATATTTGTGCATTGAGGAAGCAAATTCTCTTTTAGGTATGTCTGATTGAATAAATTACAGACATTATAAATTACAGACAAATACACTAAGAAGAAGGCTTACACTCCACATGTCTGACCATTCATCGATTGGAAGACATCTACAACATTCTTGTCCACATTCACAATATAAAGAATTACTAATCGGCAGTACATCTATCCTACACCATGAAAACAACAAATTCAGATTACAGATACTAGAAGCAATTTATATTAAAACAAATTAAAGCCGGCACTGAACAGAATCAACAATGAATAATATTGCGTGAATGTTCTGAAATGAAGGAACAGTTTTCCATATTAGATAATTTTTTTCACGTTCTAATGAACGCTCAGCATATTGTCAACCGTTTTGCATTTAAAAGCATGATGGAAAAATTGCGGTAATTGACGCACAACTTTGTAGAAATACTTGTACTAATAAATAACATATAGTTTTGTACTACTTGCACCCCTGAAGATGATCTTAATATTATTAATAATATGAAATGAGATGGGAAGGGGGTGAACCCTAAAACGAAAATAAAATATAAGAAAACTTTCAAACTAAGCAATAAGATATGTTAGTAGGACCCGTCCATCCCACAGAAAAATAAGAGCGGCCGCTGTATTCTGCCAAAAAACAGAATCAAGAAGTTCGCTCACTAAAAGCAGGGGAGAGAAAAAAATCAATTACTAAGTGGAGATATATCAAAGGCTGACTCAATCTAGATGAAAAGGGGACAAAATTAAACTGGGGACGTTGGGAATCTTGACATGGATCATAACAAAAGAGAATGCCGGGCACAGGCCAGAAACATTTACTCACATTAACTAGATGAAAAGAAAGAGAGTCTAACTTTACCAGGGGATGTGGTCCATCAGGCAACCACCCCGTTACATCAAAAAAGGACTTAAAAAAGAAAATCTTATCGTAGTGGAATGTATATTTATTATGTTTTCCATACATAATTGTGGCACAAGGCCAAAGGGGAAGTGGGGAAAGGCTGGTACTCAGTAACTATCCTAGCCCTAGTTAATCACAATCACGACACGTTCATCCAATACAATCACCACAAGAACTTGTCCCTCACCCCTCAATCCTACATATACCACAATACCACATATTCACCAGAGACATAATAAAACAACCCATGTTATGAAAATTTAATAAGTGATCAAAAAAGTCTTTTTTTCCTATAAATAAATAAATAAAAGTTTATTGAAAACATGAAATGATGAGGGAGGGAATGAACCTAAAAAACGAAACAAAACAATCTAAAACAATATCGATTTTGGTAGGATCCGTCCAACCCTCGAAATAATAAGAGAGGCCACTGTATTCTGCCGTTCGACCGAATCAAGCAGCGCACTCACTAATGGAGCGGGAAGGAAAACATTAAACAGCGGAGTAGGGGAAAAAAAATCAAAGTCTCACCTAGCCGAAACAAAAAAAGGGGACAAAAACAAATTAGGGAGGTTGGAAATCTTGACATGGGTCATAACAAAAGCGAATGTCGAGAACAGCATCTACTCACATTAACTAGGTGAACAAAGAGAGTCTTGCTTAACCAAGGGATGTGGTCCGTCAGAAATGCGTCCCATTACATCAAAAGGGACTTAAGAAGGAATTTTTTTTTGTAGTGGAATGATCGTTAAAAACATCACCTCTCTAAATTTATAGAGTTCCACAAGAGAGAAGTGCGGGAGAAGAAACTATCAGCATAGAACCTACGGTTACAGCTATAAATTTCAATAGAGCAATTACGAAACCAAGCTTCAGGTCTAGTCACTTAGTCAGTTACGTGCCATGCGTGATACACGACTGACGTGGCAGATTTTTTTCCCGCAGTAGGTTGCCATTTCTTTCTGCAGTTGCCATCCAAGGTCTGCCCTGCTATTACGCTATAGCTGGAGGGAGAAGAAGACGATTCATACCTTTCCCAAGTGAATGTAATGGATTCGACTGGAATTTGAACTCCGTTCTCCGATTCTCCAATCCGAGCCGCTATCCACTACTCCACCGTAATGCGCCTAAATTCGCGAGGTGGAGATTACCAACGAGGAAAGCTCACCAGAATATGTTTTGGTTCCAATGTTGATATGAATGAATGCCAAAGACTCCCTCCCCAAATTTATAGACAAATCATACAGATGCACGGGATTTCTTCCTAACAAATAAAATGAACCACTTCTTGGTATCAGTACCATATTTTTGTTCGTTCTTGACTTGTAGTCTTGTAGACAGAACGCTACAATCTCTTGACTGTATTGTTTTTGTGTGTTAATACCGTTCTTACTTTGTGAACTTTTTGCCTTATTACTGTTAGTTTGCTTAGTTTAGTCTTGCAAATATATTCTTTGCTAAGTATTATTTTGCCATTCTTTTTATTTCTTGCTTGCTTAGTTTAGTCTTGCAAATATATTCTTTGCTGAGTATTACTTGCTCTGTTCATTTTCTTTCTTTCTTGCTTAGTTTAGTCTTGCAAATATATTGTTTGCATATTATTATTTGCTCTGTTCTTTTTCTTTCTTGCTTGCTTAGTTTAGTCTTGCAAATATATTGTTTGCTTAGTATTATTTTTCTCTGTTCTTTTTTCTTTCTTTCTTGTTTAGTTTAGTCTTGCAAATATATTGTTTTTTCTTCTTCGTTATTGCTTATTCAAAAGATCGTTAATTCCGTTTGCTGGGTATTTTTGCCAATTACACTTAACCATGACCAGCTACTCTACATACAGTTTCTTACACAACTAGCAGTGATCGCTAAAAAGATTCTTAGTATTAGAACAAAGTTATTCAAACTCTTTTGCAATATCCGCTTTTACGGCGATCGAAGCCTGTCTGAATTCGTCAAGTTAAAAATCTGTCCATCAGAATTCACTTTCGGATACAAGTTAATTGGATAACAATCAGCGATATTAACCATGTTACGTCTATGCTTACCTGTGTGTTTTATATCTAGACGAAATTGAAACACGTATTCCCAGTATTACTAATTTTATTTTCTGTTAGTGTGATACCGTACCTCTGGACTGTAATGGGTATGTCTCAATCCTTATAAATACAGTGGAATATACTGTATGCTGGACTTTACTTGAGTTTCACGAGAACCACGAGGTGGTGTAATGGTTAGCAAGCTTGTCTCGCTAGAAGAATTGCGATTGAGTAGTGAGTTCGATTCTCACTGGGTGCCCCCCTAATTTTGGCCTTGTGCCATATCTAAGCTGTTTTTGGAAAATCTTGGCTAGCTTCCGCAATTAGTCTCCAGCTTAGCTAGTCGAACTCTCTGCCTTCGGGCAGAAGGGAACCCAGACGAGGCTATTCCGAGGGACAGAGTCTCGTCTAGGGTGGTAAACAGCTACCCGAACCCGTTTCTACGGGGAATTTTTGCCCGAGCCTACGTTAAATTCGGCCTTGTGCTACATCTGACCACGTAGGGCGGTTTGGCAAATATCTGTTACTTGGGTTTCACCTTGATTCACTTCTAGCTTACCACTGGCAGTTGATTACTACACGTCGCTGGTGAATTTTATATGTTGTTCTTTATATAAATATTATCGTTCCATTTCTAAACTTTTGGTTATTTTTATCCAGTAAACTTTCCCGAGGTTACAACAGTGTATTTAAATATTCATATGATGAAAACCTCATAATTGCAAATACTTATTCAAAAGTTTCTGCAATACGAGTAGATTACAACTGTTTCTACTAATGACGGGCAAGTAGTTTAATTGTTATCGGCTCTCAAAGAGATTGAGTTGGGCTTCGTTACATCCACTTTGACACAAATACCCTTAAAAAAAGATATAAATCTATCACTTCTCTCTCCTAGCCATGAGTTAAATGCTAGAGCAGACCTAACTCTCTAGATGTGGGTGTCTAGGAGAAGGGCAACTCTGAATTAAAAACCGTTTGTAGCCCTGATGAAGCGCGTACCATTGAAAATATTATGGCTTTCATCATTAAATGTGGTGCAGAGTTGTGGAAACTGAATTCGAACAAAACTGATTGATTCTTTTTTACGGCTTATCAACCCTTTAGGTTATTGTTGTGGTAGGATCCACCTAATTTGCATAGTGGAGTACCGACCATATAAATATGGTTGGTACCGGGAAGAGAGGAGAGGAATCAAGAGATTCAATACAGAGACTCTGCCCGACTGCGACTAAGTCAACACATTCTCCAGGAACGGTCTTACCAGGAATATACAAAAGACTATATGTAAATATTGTGTACACTTTCTTGTTTCAATATATTTTGTTCTAAGTACATTTTGTGTTGTATTATTATTCCATGCATGAGTCAAGTTTCAACAGTTATTTAAATCTAGAAAATATTTTTAGATTGTAAGAATATTTTTTTTCAGATAATAATGATTTACTGATACAAGTCGTACTAATTAACCTATATGTGGGGGGGGAATAGGTGGATTATTGCCTCTACCTCCCCCCCCCAAGGATTTTTTACGCGTAAATGAATATAACGAACCCTACTAGAGTTAGAACTAGACTCTGACGATTTATAATTCTGAGCTCTTATCTATTACACCACCCACGCACTTAAGGTCCGAGCTCTTATCTATTACACCACCCACGCACTTAAGGTCCGAGCTCTTATCTATTACACCACCCACGCACTTAAGGTCCGAGCTCTTATCTATTACACCACCCACGCACTTAAGATCCGAGCTCTTATCTATTACACCACCCACGCATCTGATATACCCAAGCGGTTACGCATATAGGTGCGGACCAGGTTCCACGTTGTTTAACGAGAACCGGTGCTTCAACGTTATATGTCCGAAAGCATGGTATGAATAAAGGAATGATTATTACTGCTGCTACTACTATTAGGTTGGTGCAAAAATAATGACGTAATAATGTCGTTTTTGACGTACGTCAAAAAACGACATTATTACGTCATTATTTTTGCACCAACCTAATACTACTAATTATTATTATTATTATTATTATTATTATTATTATTATTATCATCATTATTTCTTATTATTATTATTATTATTATTATTATAACCAAAGGAATACACAACAGGTGTAATTATCCATCACTTGTTTTAGGGTTAAAAAAAAAATAATAATAAAACTATTGCAAATAAATTACGAAAGCTATTTTGTTCTTAGCAAGGTTTTGTCCTTTTTCTATCAATTAATATTCAACACAAACAGCAAAGTAGGGATAGAGTTATCTCCCTTGTGAATAGGAATGATGGAAGCGTTAATGGTTGTTTCTAACGCCGTCGGTCCCTACTGACACGCGGGACAATTTCTATCCTCATTGTACTCCAAACAAATACATTTTACTTAATTAATATCAGTTGTCATCGTCCATTAGTGGATCATTCTAACTAGGAAATAATTGGTGCTAGCTTATTCGGGTTTTTTTTTTTATATCGATTTACACATTATAATGTCACTGAAATGAATGATATCAGTTTTCTGATATACGTGGGAAAACTGTTGAGTCGACGAGGAAAGAAATAGCTCATTAATAAAGCTGTTCAGTTCTTAACTGTTTAGTTCTATAAAAAAAAAAAAAAAAACATTATCTACTGTTCTAAACATTGTTTACACTTCTAAAATCCACGATAGTTAATGAAAAGTTACTGGGGCTTGTGTGTAACGGGGATTTAATAAACATTTTTAAACGGAAACTCGATTGTTCCTCAGTTCTAAACCAGAAGCGAATATAAAGTAAGCAGTGTCACCGAGCCGGCACTTATAATAAAACTTTTATTTCCTAATTTTTTAAGGTTAAAGTTTTTCAAATATGAAAACCTGCAGGACTTTTCACGGAAGTTATTTTATTTTCGATTTAAATTTGAGAGACATGACAGGAGTTACTACTGAAAGAGCAAAATTAGTTAAACACACACACATACACACACATATTAATAACTAGCAGTAGAGCCCGGCGTTGCCAGGGGGTACAACAGTAAGAGATAGATCAAGTATCGACCATCATAAAGACTGAAAAATAAAATTGACAAAGATTATTGTTTAAGGTTGACGGACACGCATGTCTTAATTAGTTTTTGTTTTTTTGTTTTTTTTACGAATTGGTCAAGCCCAAACTCAAACAAAAACATTGTTTTAAATCGTTATGAGTCTACCGATTGAATAGAATTTTTCAATTTTAGTACAGACAATTGTCTTGTAAATGGAATTTTTAAAGCATTCTGAATGTAAAAATAAAGAAAAAAGACATTATTATTAAACACTACCTGCCAAAAAAAAGTGAAGTTTTGTTGAAATCGGTTGAAAAATATAGGAAATCCTATCTCATATATAAACGAACACACACACACAAACAAACCTGGGTTTTATAATAAGTATAACTCGATATGAGTTGTCCCCCTTTCATTAATGCCTCTTAATCGTGTTTTCAAATTGATTTCGTGCAAAAACAATTGTGTTTTTCCAATTTTTGGCGCTGTCAGAACCACCGCAAGGTAATTTTACGTAGTCCTGTGAAGTTTTGTTGAAATCGGTTGAAAAATGTAGGAAACCCGATCCAATATATAAACGTACAGACACACACACACAATCTGCGTTTTATAATAAGTAAGATTTCTGATTGAATAAATTATAGACATTATATCTGCTAATTGTTACAGTTCATTTTTTTTTTTTTTTAAAATGTGAGAAAAATATCCAAATAAATTTTTACATTATAAAATTTTGATATCAAGGGTGTTTTTGTAGGTTCCCTGTGAATATGTGGTATTGTGGTACATGTCTGATTGAATGGTGATGGATGTGTTCTTGTGGATGAGCAAATTGTTAACGAATGGATCGTGAATAGGATTAGCTGGGTTTAGCATAGTTAATGTAAACCAACAAGAAGAGACTTGAGATAAAAGAGATGAAGGATGTTGAGAATACTATGTGAGCAACGAAGAAGTTTTAAAAAAAACTGGAAACAAAAAAAGTTGAAACACATAGGAATTGCAGGCTTGGAGAATTTGATGCTCACAATACATATTAAAACAAGAGAGACAGCGGTTGAAAAATGAAGGCTTTGAGAATTCAACAATCACAGGATATTAAAGCAAGAAAAACAGAGGTAAACACCGAATAACGCACCTAACGAGCTTGTGTAAATGGATGACAGACCAGGGAGTGGAAATGACAGTGATAAGCAATGTTAAGAGCTAAAAATGATAAGAAATTGTGGAGAGCCATAATCGCCAAGGTTCTGAAAGGACAAGGCAAATTAGTAGAAAGCTGGGCGGTTTAATGTCGAGTATGGCCTCTGGGCTTTTTTTTACATTAAATTTAACCCCTCCAGAAAAAAATCACTTGTGTATAGTGCAATCGGTCACCGAAAATGCATGATTTTTTACTTCATCAGAAAATTACCTGAGTATAGTGCGCAACCCCTTATTTTTTTACGTAAAAACTGATCATAAAAACTCTCACTATACGCGTGTATATACGATAAATTTTGAGTGTACAGGCTATAGTACTTTCTTAAAATATACTAGAGGGTCAATACTGGACTTGTAGAACAAAAATTGAAATGATTAGGGGACGCGATACTTGTCTTTACACGGGTGCTTGAAAGCCATACTTTGCCATTGACTAAGAGACTGCTAAATATTTAATACAAAGAACGGAGTGTCAGATATGTGAGTATGCGTATATTTTTTGTAAAGGAAAAATTTCTGTTTTGTTCAGAATGTGCACCAAAATACAGGAGATATGTTTTCTGTATCTCGTCCGAAGATATCGACGTCTGTGTTTTACAAAGTTTGTGGGAAGAAGAGTAAAATAATAAAAAAAAAAAAACTTAAAATTTCATGTGTAAATCAAGGAAAGAATACAACTTTTTTTTTTTTACCTCGCTTTTAAAGAAAATTGAAATGGGTGAAAGAAAGTAGAGAGGGAGAAGCATATTAGTGAAGGAAGTGGTAAATAGCAAGAGCTCTAAAGAAAATGAAAGCAAAAAGGGAAACAAAGGAAAGAAGGAAGGAAAAGATGACTAAAATATGAAATTAGAGAATTAAAGTCAGCAGACAGCGGTATTAGTCGTAGCCATAGTGATAAAGCTGAATGAAAATCGCTAGCATCTTGAATAATATTGACGTCTTGCCGCGAACTCCGACATCTTGGAATCGCGTCTAGAGAACCGGATGTAGCGTCGTAACGTCCTGAATAAGGTTTCAGAATTTAAATTTCATTTTTTCATTTTATTTTATTTTTTCTTTTCATTATTTTCTCTCTTTTTTTCTTTTTTTTTTTTTTTTTTTACTTTTTCGTGTATTTGAATTCATATTTGTTGTTATAATTTTAAGACATATTTTTTTAAATTTATATCGGTTTTTTTTTTTTTTCATTTTATTGATTCTTCTTCAACTCTATAACTGGTTTTCTTTCATTTTTCTTTTCTTTATTTTCATCTTTTTTATCCGAAGAATTGTGTTTTTCTGCTTTTATCATTGGTTTTGTGGCGTAGTGGTCGTGTTTTTCACTTTCTGAACTTTTTTTCCTGATATGTTCGTCTGTCCATGAATTCTAGTTTATTATTTAGACGTTGATATGTCTATAAAAATGAAAAAAAAACAGGAAATATGATCGCCTACGTCTTGAAGAGACAATACATAGAAATATGCGTGTGTACATGTGTTTGTGTATACGTGCACATCAATGTAGAAATGTGTGTGAGTGTGTGTGCACACATCTATGTAGAGATATGTGTGTGTACAGACACCTATGTAGAAATGTGTCTGTGCACACATCTTTGTAGAAATATGTCTGTGCACACAACTTTGTAGAAATATGCCTGTGCACACAACTATGTAGAAATGTGTGTGTGCACATCTATGTCGAAATGTTTGTGTACACATCTATGTAGAAATATATGGGTGTGCACACATCTGTGTATAAATATGTGTCTGCGCATGTGATTAGAAATCTATGTGCGCTCATCTATGTAGAAATTTGTACGTGTGTATGTATGCACACACACATTTGTACATAG
The DNA here is from genome assembly GCA_903632075.3 of Acanthosepion pharaonis. NCBI lineage: Eukaryota > Metazoa > Mollusca > Cephalopoda > Sepiida > Sepiidae > Acanthosepion > Acanthosepion pharaonis. Next base: position 588,206 of record CAHIKZ030000894.1, on the reverse strand, counting down.
ATGTGTGCACACACACATTTCTACATAGATGTGTGCACACATCTGTGTATAAATATGTGTGTGCGCATGTGATTAGAAATTGTGCGCTCATCTATGTAGAAATTTGTATGTGTATGTGTGTACACACACACATTTCTACATAGATGTCACACACACATTTCTACATAGATGTGCACACATCTGTGTATAAATATGTGTGTGCGCATGTGATTAGAAATCTGTGTACGCTCATCTATGTAGAAATTTATACGTGTGTATGTATGTACACACACATTTTTACATAGATGTACACAAACACATATTTCTACATAGATGTACACATCTGTATAAATATGTGTGTGCATGTGATTAGAAATCTGTGTGCGCTCATCTATGTAGAAATTTGTACGTGTGTATGAGTGCACACACACACACTTCTACATAGATGTGTGTACACACACATTTCTACATATATGTGTGCACACATCTGTGTATAAATATGTGTGTGCGCGCGTATGATTAGAAATCTGTGTGCGCTCATCTATGTAGAAATTTGTACGTGTGTATGTGTGTACACACACACACATTTCTACATAGATGTGTGCACACACACATTTCTACATAGATGTGTGCACACATCTGTGTATAAATATGTGTGTGCGCGCATGTGATTAGAAATCTGTGTACGCTCATCTATGTAGAAATTTATACGTGTGTATGTATGTACACACACATTTTTATATATAGATGTGTTTCAAACACACATTTCTACATAGATGTGTACACACATCTGTGTGTATAAATATGTGTGTGCATGTAATTAGAAATCTGTGTGCGCTCATCTATGTAGAAATTTGTACGTGTGTGTGAGTGCACACACACACATTCTACATAGATGTGTGCACACATCTGTGTATAAATATGTGTGTGCATGTGATTAGAAATCTGTGCGCTCATCTATGTAGAAATTTATACGTGTGTATGTATGTACACACACATTTTTATATAGATGTGTTCAAACACACATTTCTACATAGATGTGTACACATCTGTGTAAAAATATGTGTGTGCATGTGATTAGAAATCTGTGTGCGCTCATCTATGTAGAAATTTTGTACGTGTGTAAAAGTGTGCACACACACACTTCTACATAGATGTGTGTACACACATTTCTACATATATGTGTGCACACATCTGTGTATAAATATGTGTGTGCATCTATGATTAGAAATCTGTGTGCGCTCATCTTATGTATTGTACGTGTGTATGTGTGTACACACACACATTTCTACATAGATGTAAACACACATTTCTACATAGATGTGTGTACACATCTGTGTATAAATATGTGTGCGCGCATGTGATTAGAAATCTGTGTACGCTCATCTATGTAGAAATTTATACGTGTGTATGTATGTACACACACATTTTTACATAGATGTGTTCAAACACACATTTCTACATAGATGTGTACACACATCTGTGTATAAATATGTGTGTGCGCATGTGATTAGAAATCTGTGTGCGCTCATCTATGTAGAAATTTGTACGTGTGTATGAGTGCACACACACACACATTTCTACATAGATGTGTGCACACATCTGTGTATAAATATGTGTGTGCGCGCATGTAATTAGAAATGTGTGTGTACGCGCGCATCTATGTAGAAATGTGTGTGTGCGTTGGCAATTCTCATTGGAGGCACTTAGTGGGTGCGTCAAATACACATTCTGCTTAGAAGAGTATCAAAGACGTAAGAATTTTTCTAATCATTTCACCCCAAGCAAGGCAATAAAGCCACTAGGACGCCGGGGTTTCTGAGTGTTAGAGAATATGAGAAAAAAAAAACTGATTAAGGCGAGAGGTCAACAAAAGAAGACAGAAGATAACGACTGACATTGGAAATTTAACTGGGAAGAAAGAAACCAGGTTAGAGAGTTTCAAAAGCGAGAAATGGTTACAGAAATATATTTTATCATCATTTGAAACAATTGTATGATTTCTGAGTCTGTCTATATTTCTAAGATGAGGTATTATGTACAGTATTTACATTAGTCGGACTATTGTTCTCATCTTTGTCGCCATATTTATTACAACGTTTCGGCCGTTGTACAAAGTTGCAATATGAACTCTGGTAAAGACATGCAATGATAACAGCAAAAATTGCAATATGAGCACTGGTAAAAATGATGCTGAAAACATTACGTTTATAATACTCAGAAGTTCATACCCAGATGTCCTCAAGGACACATGGCACAGTGGATAAAGGTTGGTTAGATCCAGTGACAGACCCAAAGAAGGTGAGTTCAATTCCTGGTTAAGGCAGTGGAGAACTTTCACAGGGAAAATTAGCAGGAGATAACTGATAACTGACATCCATCAAAACATGGCACGTGGAACTAGAACAGTTTACCCCAGTGATCGAAATAAAGGGTTCAGTTCTATATTTCAACCACCTGAAAAAGGCCGAAACGTTGTGACACATATGGCGACAAAGATGAGGACAATAGTCCGACTAATGTAAATACTGTGTATGATTTATTTTTTTTATTTATTTATATGAGCCGTGTCCATTCAGGACGTGGGTGATCATAACTCTCCACAACTTCTTATCCTTTGTAGCTTATAGTAAGGTTTGTCTTTTTGCTATCTTTCCTCGTGTATGGTTCCAATCATTTACACAAACTCGTTAGTTTGGTAAATCGCTGCTTTCATCTGTCTCTCTTGCTTTCAGTATGCCCTGTGAATGTCAAATTTTCTAAGCCCTATTTCCTCACTATGTACCTTATGTTTTATCTTTCTGATTCGAAGTGTCTTTTATTTTATTTTCCTTAAAAACTTTGTCCTTGCTGACCTGTTCAGTTCATGGAATCCTTCTGTAGAGCCACATTTCAGTCTCTTTATGTGTAAGGAGATTTCCCATCATTCACTGCTATATAAGTAAGACTAATATTATGTAACAATACAGTGGGTTTTTTCTCTGCTTCTAACGAAATTTTCCTGTTTCTTAATACTTTGCTTAGCTTTTAGAAGGCATTTATTCCAATGCGCCTTCTGATTTTGGTACCGAATTTTCCGTTCAAAAGTCATTATTTATTAATAATGTCGGATTAAAAAATATATTTAAAACATTAATTTACAAGTAAGAAAATAAAGCTTGCGTATATAAACTTCGTTAAGTCTCAGAAGATGAGCATTCTTTAATTAAGTAATTGACCTTAGGGGTTATCATGTTTTCCCCTAGCCTAATTAGCAGGACATCTGTTAGGAGGCATATTTTTAGTTGAAAGATAATTTCTCGATTTCCAAGCCGGTTCGTATTAATTTCGCTGTTCAAAAAAATGGTCACTGAAAATAACGTTTCCATTAAAAAAAGATTTCATTTATAAACGTAGAACATCCCCGAAAACGAACCCGCGTCATGTGCGCCGTTTTCCAAGGATGAAGGAAAGGGTGTAAAAGCCAACTAAAAAAACAGAATACGGCCAAAAGATGCATACCTGAGTAAACAACGTTCCACGCGTTGGCCTGCCCACAAACCTCACAAACGGCCTTTATAAAATCTCGATGCCAGCGTGAGTCTCGAAGGATAGGTAAATTCTGAACGAGATTTGCGTTGTGCTATACGTATTAGGTTCTGTAGAACGCGTAACTTGATTGCAGTCGGGGAGTTTGTCTCCGAGGCGTTAAGTTGCGTGGAGGACGAGTTCTTGAGACGTGTGTCTGGATTGAATTTTATCGCCCACATAAAATTCTGCTACAGAAAGAAATTATAAACATAAACAGGATAAAAATAAACAGAAAAATCTACCTCCTGATTATTAATATATATATATATATATATATATATATATATATATATAGAGAGAGAGAGAGAGAGAGATAGATAGATAGATAGATAGATAGATAGATAAAGATATATATATATAGAGAGAGAGAGAGAAAGTTGCAAATTAAAAAATAATAATGTTTTATTTTATGAAAGTATTTATTTATTTATATATATATTTGATATTTCAAATTGTCCTCAATCTTTCATCAGAAATAACTGTTTGTTACAAATAAATTAAAATTACTGTTTGTTAGCAAGTAGCGTCCTTCGCGAGACGCGGACGTCACGTGATATGGAACGTCACTGTTCGGATATTCCTAACTTAAATCTGTCATAAATATTTTAAATGTTGTTTAAAAAATATTTTTTTTTTTAACTATATCAAAAAAAATTGCTTAACTATTGAAATATTTATAAAGATTTAAAACACCCAAGTCCCTATTCAACCCTAGTTTATGTGTATTTAATTTCAAAATCCAATATGTTTCTTTTTTTTTTCGTGACGCTACTTGTTAACAAACAGTAATTTTAATTTATAAATTAAATTTTTTAATTTCATAAAATAAAACATTATTATTTTTTCAATTTGCAACTTTTTCTATATATACATATTAAGAAAGTATACGTGGCTTCTCATTATGCTATATATATATATATATATATATATATACACACACACACACACACACACACACGCAGACACACACACACATAAGCAGAGCATTTACTTAAATATTTGTATCTATAAAAAGAATGTATAAACATAAAAATGTCTTTAAATAACTGTCGGACAGCGACAAACAGCGTTAAACAGCGAATCTGAGATAGATAGATAGATAGATAGATAGATAGATAGATAGTGAAGAGAATAAGATAGATAGATAGATAGATAGATAGATAGATAGATAGATGTCACACATTTCATAATGTGTGACATCATTTGTTTACATTTGGATACGCATCGAGCAGATATGAATGTCCGTGAGAGATTCATAGAAGAGTGATGTTCAAATACAGTAAATTCGACCTTGCTAACTGAACGCTCCTCTGTGGCCAAATCGGTTTAACGCACGTCAAGCTAAATGACGGTTCCGTATCGGATACAGGTTCGAATCCTGTCGGAGGACCAATATTTTCTGTGAAAATTTCTCGGCCGTTAAATGTTGTTTAATACTGTTTGTTATAAACAGAGCATTTACTTAAATATTTGTATGTATAAAAAGAATGTATAAACATAAAAATGTCTTAATATATATTGTTATTAAAATCACATCGTGGACCGAATTATGCGGAGAGGCGACCTGTTAACAGGACGGAGTACCTGGCAGAACGGATCTGATGCTGCAATACCCAAAATTCGTAATGAAGCCAGGATAACATCACTCATGACCTCCACCTTTGGATTTTATAAATGTATTTTAAGAAAGGAAGGTATAAATTTCCTTTCTATCCTTAGCAGAAATTTTAAGATATCTATGATCATTGACGATGGTTTGCTAAGCTTAGATTAGATAGGCCGAAAGTATGATTGCTACCAGTAAGGTTTGAACTCACTACTTAGTCGTAAATGATCAAGCTTGCTAACCATTACACCATATTGAAGTGTCCCATCCGTGATCAATGATGGTTACATTTGAAACCCGTTTTTTTTTTCTTTCTTTTTATACCCTTATATCTACATATATAAAATGGTGAAACTGGATTTATTTCCAAGATGATGAAAAGAGGGCATTAGAGACAGACGTTTCATTGTTGGTTTTTATTAACCTCTGAAGAAGCGACTAAGGTTCATAACTTTCCACGTACATTCACATTATATTTTGTAAGGTTTTATTATCTCTCTGAAAGGATATTAAAAATTGTTTATCGATTATTGCAACGTGTTTGGCTTCGATTCAAGGTTTTATCTGATTCTTTCTTTCGCCGGTGTTTTTTTTTTTTTTTTTTTGGGGGTTTTTCTCCTCCTATTCATTAATCTAAAGTTTCACTGCGCAAATATAACGTCAAAAGTAAAGCAAGCCTCAATGTCTAAGTGGGGACATATGATTTATTCTTAATGCCTCTGGGACAAAATTAGCTCTAGAAACTTCGAAATTAGCCGAGATATAAGACACTAACTTATTGATTGTTTGATTCGTTTTTTTTTACGGCTCATCAACCTTTCGCAGGTTAGTTAAAGTCCAAAAAATATTTTTAAATTATAAGTATTTCTTAGATAATAATGACTTAAGGATACAAGTTTTAAGAATTAAACCACAGCTAGGGGAAAACAGATGGATTTATAAATTTCCAAATGATGTTTGCACGTAAGTAATTATAACAAACCCGATTGGAATTGGAACATGTTACTTTCGGAGGGGAGGCATCGAAATTAAACAGCGAATCTGAGATAGATAGATAGATAGATAGATAGATAGATAGATAGATAATGAAGAGAATTAGATAGATAGATAGATAGATAGATAGATAGATAGATAGATATTAGGTTGGTGCATTAATAATGTCGTTTTTGACGTTTAACTTCAAAAGAGAAAACGACATTATTTTTGCACCAACCTAATAGATAGATAGTGAAGAGAATTAGATAGATAGATAGATAGATAGATAGATATTAGGCATAGATACACAGATATTAGAGACAGATATCAGTGATTGATAGATAGATATTGATAGATATTATATATTGATTAATAGATATTGTATATATATATATATATATATATATATATATATATATTATAGAGAGGTAGAGATTGAAGATTGATAGATACTATCTATTATACTATATTATACACACACACGCAGACATATTATAGATAGATGGATAAATCGATTGATTGACAGACAAATATATATCAGGTATAGATACATAAATGTTAGTGATAGAAATTAGTAATAGATAGATAGATAGATAGATAGATAGATAGATAGATAGATAGAGAAGAGAATGAGATGCATAGAAGAGTATGTCGTTGATGTAAATATCCCAGATGTTGTACAAACAGTCCTCCCCGTTCAAGAATCCTTTCTTTGTCTCTAGTTTTAAAAGACTTATCTCTCTTGCAAACAAACTTTGTTATAAGCAAAGACGCTTATGCCTTGGCTTAGAGTCGTGTGTACTATCAATTTGCCTTCAATACAATATTGTTTTGTGCTTCCAGGGCGAAAGAGAAAAACGCAATTTGCAGGATTGTATGTCGATTGGTGGGGAGAAAGAAGCCAATGTTGAAGTGTGAATAGGATGAGTAGGGGAAAGAATGATTAGTGCTGTGGGTTGGAAGGTTGAGGACGGCCTTGGCCGGGTCGTGTGTCGCGGATGTGAAACTGACGAACTGGTGGTCGGTGACTATTGGTTTTGATTTGATTTTGATTAAAACTCGACAGGAAGGCAGGAAATTAGATTTCGCTCGTCTTGTTCCATTGGTTCCGTCAATGTAGGCATCGTCTGCTTCTTTTAGATTGCAAGCCTTTCATTATGTACGTGTATGTGATCACGTGTACACGAATGCTTTGGATTTGAGGATATATGTGAATATGTCACCAGAGATGTGTACGCCTTGTCTGTTGCGTATACCTATACCTTTTTCTTCATACATCTGCTAATTTTTTTTTTTTATAAATGATAAATATGTAAAACCGTAAAGGAGCGTTGTTAACACTGCAACACAGGGCGAACGAAATCGACGCTGGTCACCGGAAGGGTTCCTCAGAGGAACTACAAAGGTCACGTGTTCGCAAGCAAGGTGAGCCACCTAATTGGAGGACATCGACTGTGAAGAAGAAGAAGAAGAAGAAGAAGAAGAAGAAGAAGATGCAATATAATTGGCCATGATCTGGCATCTCGTCTGCAGTCGCTCTCTCACAGACGCGCCGTCGCCTCTCTCTGTCTTTTTTTTACAAATACCTTCATGGTAATTGCTCCGATGAGCTGCTTTCACTGGTTCCCAGACTTCATGAATTCAAGCGCCCTACGAGGCTGGCATCCCGCTCTCACCCTTTCACTGTTGAAATTGCTGCCTCTTTTACTCCAATAGCTTCATATCTCGCACCTCTCGCCTGTGGAACTCCCTTCCCTATTCCTGTTTCCCTGATAGCTATAATCGCAATAACTATTCAAATGTAATGTCAATCGACATCTCCAGTTGTCTTGATCTATCCATTATCCTTCTCCCCAACCTTTCCTCTAACATTCCTTACCTGCTCTCGCTCCAAATCCTCTATAACCCCTTGCGTGCTAGTGGCTTCACGCCTTGATTGGGGTGAAATGCTTAAAAAAAAAAAAAAGAAGAAGAAGAAGAAGAAGAACAACAACAACAACAACAACATTCCCAATGGTATTAGCACGTAAGTTAATGTAATGGATTCGACTGGAATTCGAACTGTTCCACTGTTCCTTATATATATATATATATATATATATATATATATATATATGTGTGTGTGTGTGTGGGTTGCGCCAAAAATGCCTCCCAACATAACGCTAGGACATTAGCTAGATAAAGTCGCCATTGTTACAAATGTCTTATTGTATATTAAATTACATATTCTGAGTATTTACGCAGCAAGTATTATTTAACGCAGATATTATTAATAAAAAGGAGATAACGGAAACTAAAATAGTCAGAAAAGGCATGGCACGTGGAACTAGAACAAAATGTCCTACTGGTCTAAATATAGGGTTCAGTTCGAAATTCCAAGTATAGGCTGAAATGTTGGAATGTAACGACCGAAACGTCGTGAATATGACAATAATGATGAGGGCAATAGTCTGAACGACGTAGATAGTGTAAATGGATCATCTCAAGAATATAGACAGATGGTAATAATTCCACATTTCCATAATTCTGACAAAAAACTGCAACATTAAAGTTTTCATTCATTTCTAAAATGGTATCTTCTTCTTTCCTAATGGTAAGGTCCTTGTTTTTTTTTTTTTTTTTTTTTTTTTTTTTTTTTTTTGTCTAAAATATCAACAACGATGCAACAATCATTTCTCTCACCAAACATCTCAACTTGCTGTGTTATTAATGATTTTAGTCTAAAAAAAAATAAATAAACTCCACCAAACCCGAGATCGAAAAAGGCCTTGTTTATATGCAGTCATTTTTTTTCGTGACATGGACGCGTAAAAAGGTTACAAAAATCAATGGAATATCTTTACAAAAAAAATCGTAGTACTCACATGTGTTCACTGTTCGATCCATCAGAGAATATTTTCCTTCTTTATTTTTTTTTTTTTATAATACAGAATAAAAATAGACAACAGCAGTTTTCTTGGAAGAAAAAAAAAACCTTCCTATTTTTTAATAAAGCTTCCTAATAGAAATACTTTCAAAAAACGAATTGCTATATTACACACCATTCAGAAACTAACTAACCCTATGAACTAATAAACCATCGGCCTTTCATTAACTTTTCCGGATAAGTGGATGTTATTTGAAGGTACTCCGAAAAGTACCTTTTCGAAGAGACATGCTTTACTGGGCTAGATGCTAAAAGCTCCAAAACATATTTCCTGATCATATAGGGATTTACTCAGCGTATCTAAGATGTGGTACAATGGACACCCAGGATCGAACTCACTACTCAGTCGTAACTGATCTAGCAAAACAAGCCTGCTAACCATTTCATCATGTCGAAGGCTTACGGCCATATCACGTTGGAACACCAGAGCCTGGTCTGTACCTGAGTGGGTGACCGGCTGGGAATACTAGTACTGTAAGTTGGGAAGTACCGGTAATGCAATGGATAACAGCTCGGGATTGTAAATCGGAGAGCCGAGTTCCAATTCCAGTCGGGCTCTTTATATTAGCAAATACCCTAGGGAAAGATATGTATCACCACCGGCACACAAAAGACTTCAGCACCTGTTATTCCGAAGCGGTCTTCCATCTAGATACTGACCAGGCTCGACGTTGCTTAACGAAAACCGGTGTTTTCAACATGATATGGCCGTAAGCCAGTCTAAAAAAAAAGGAAAATTCTAAATTCAAAACCAACCTCAAAAGGGATGGACTTCGTTAAATTCACTTGCGCGCAAATACCCTTGGGAAAGATATGAATCCACATGTTCTCACTCCCCACACACTTATGGCTTATTTCGTAAGAGTTGTATCAGTAAATCATTGTCTCCCAAAAATTCTTATAGTTTTCTGGCTTTAAATAACCTGCAAAAGATTGGTAAACTGTAAAACACAAATCAATAAAAAAAAAACATGTTGAAAGCGAACAACCTTCATTCGCTTCCTATTCTATTTGTGTGATGTAAATTCAACTGGAGCAGCTTTTTCCTCACGAACCGCTCCTTTGTGGAAACGACTCCCAAGAGGATGCTTCCTTGATCACTACAATCTTAACCTGTTCAAGTCTAGGTTTGTTTTGGTTTGGTTTACGGCATATCAACCTCAATGGGTTATTTAATGCCAACAAAATTGTTATTGCTGGTAATATTTTTTTTTTAGAACATATATTGTTAGTAATATTTTTCCTTCAAAAAATTTCTGATAATATTTTTTTTTTCAAAAAAGTGATTGCTGGTAAAAATGTCTTTGCCTAAAATGTATTGCTGATAATAATGTATTGCTGGTAATAATTATTTCTTTTACAAAGTATTTCTGGTATTAAGATCTATTTTTACACTTTCGTAGTGTTTTGACCCCAGTTTTGCCCATAGCTGAGACCCTAACAGGTGCTACCACCCCGGGTAAAGGTGGACCTGGGAACACAAGCAATTAAGAGGTGGTTCCACGCTCCTCAAAACCTCCTGATCAGAGGCCTTGCTGCTAGACGTAGTTTATCGTCTTACCCAGAACGCGGATGTAGTTTATCGTCTTACCCAGGACGGTCAAGTCTAGGATCAACCGTTATCTTCCCATATATCCCCATAAAATATGCCTCTTACTCTGTATTCCTCGAGTGGCTCTTGGGCCTAGGACATGAAAATCACTGTAACAGGAATCCCTCGATTAGTGCGGGTAATGTGTATATTGGTAACTATTAAAAGTCGATTTTCAATTACCATGGTTAAACTGAAGAATGTTTTACCGCACTAATAAAGTATTATGCAGACACTAATCTAATTTTGGTAAATAAACATTTTAGCACACTAATCTAAAACGCAGTTATCAAATGCGCATTAATCGAGGGATTTCTGTATATATATTCATTTGCAGTGACGTGTTGCTTTGTGCCAGACAGCAATTATTTAAAAAAAAGGGGCGTAAGGGTTAATAATTTGTATCAATATCTCAGTTACATTCAAAAACGTCAAGTCAGGGTAAGGTTGGGGTGTCTAAATTCAAAGCGGAAGATGACATCGTCTAGTCTGGTTAAGTGTCTATGGAGATTTATTTTATTTTTTTAAACAATTGCTCTAGCCGTCACCATAGTAATTTTAATTTTAATAATGAATATGCTTATAAAACGCGTAAATTTCAAGAATTAGTTATTCAAAAAAAAATTTCGCTTCAAGATGGAACAGAGCTTGGTACTTTAATTCAATTTAATTCAAATAATTATATTGAAGTTTTCGGCTCTTGTTTTGAAACATGAGAACTCCTATGTAGCGATGGAATCATATTTTTAAATAAATAATTATATTTAGGCTCTACTTTTGTATCGAGCACTATTTTTAAAAATAATAACAAAATACTAAAGAACTTTGGATTATTTACCTAACGTGTTCTTTGCTATTTTCTATATATTTTTACACACACACACACACACACACACACACACACACACACACATATATATATATATATATATATATATATATATATATATATGACAAACTGGAAAGTTTGTGAAACGTTTCATCTGTTAGGATTTCATTGGACTGGGCTATGTTAAGGTTGCTACGTATATACACATGCGCACGAAACAAGAGGCGCAGTTAGTTTCAACATTTTTGAAAGAATATTTTTCTCTCATTCTAGCCGAAATCATCTGTATATTAAAAAATTAAATCGGCTAGATCGAGAAAAAATATTATCTCAAAAATATTTAATATTCTCTCAAAAATATTATTTAAAAATTTTGAAACCTTTCCAGTTTGTCATAATTTTTAAATACTGTTGGAGATATATAAAATTATACAAAATTATATATCGTTATGTTATATGGGTATCGTTATATCATATATATATATATATATATATATATATATATATATATATATATGAGGACTCGAACTGAAATAATAAAAACGAAAGAATATTAATATACAACCCAGTGTGTCTGAAGATTTTAATTTTTAATATTTTTATTGTTCAATATATATATATATATATATATATATATATATATATATATATATATATACAGGGTGACCCAAAAAAACAGGAATTTTTGAAGTGCGTATTGCCAGACATGAGCAAGTGGCAACACTGCGAGACAGTGACCTTGAGCAAGTAAACATTTCACCATTTAGAATTCAAGATGAAATTCACAATATCCCAGCTGAGATGTTGCAGCAGTCAATGAGGAATCTCAACAGCAGATTTCAAGAATGCATTCGTACAGGAGGACGCCATCTACAGGACGTAACTTTTAAAAAAATGAAAATTCCATCATTGTTTATTAAATGGCATGTTTTAAGGTTTTAATTACTATGAATAAAATATTTTTCTTCCATCACTCTTGGTTTTATTGGATTGGTAAAAGTTTCCGTTTTTTTTGGGTCACCCTTATATATATATATATATATATATATATATATGTGTGTGTGTGTGTGTGTGTGTGTGTGTGTTCTTTATTTAATTTTTCTTGTGTTCTTAATTTTCTTCGTCTTTTTTGGGGCACCTCGAGGCAGTGTAATGGCTAGCACGCTTGTCTCGCTGACCAATCCAAATTCGTAAATAATTATATGAATATTCTCCAACAAGATTAACAAGAAAACTCAAGTTACATCTCTCTGACTATAGCTCAATTAGGTCTCATTTAAATACACATGAAGACCTACCAAACTTCACCCGCACTATACTCATTGATAATGATACCTTGTCTGTCGTTTTAAATGAAACTTGTATAAAAACGTGATGGCTGCCCAAATACAATTATATATATATATATATATATATATATATATATATATGTGTGTGTGTGTGTGTGTGTGTGTGTGTGTGTGTGTGTGTGTATATGAAGAAAAATACTGAAAAAAAAAACGAAAATCCTAATATGCGATTATGCTGTTTTAATGTTTAATGTCAACGTCGGACGTTTCGGTCTAATAGACCATCTTCAGGACATATTCATAAAACATAATTAACATAGACCATATACAATTCAACATGAAAAAGACGATGGATATAAAAGCAATACCAATCCAAACAGAATACTGAAATCTTTTATAAGATCAGCGTTCCGTTTCAATATGGTCACGTTGACATTAAACATTAAACATTAAAACAACATAATCACATATTAGGATTTTCGTTTGTTTTATTTTCAGTATATTTTTCTTCATACTGTCGGATCTATATCCATATATTTGCTTACACACACACACACACACACACACATATATATATATATATATATATATATATATATATATATATATATATATATCAGTGTGAGTGTGTGTGTGCGTGGGAATGAGACAGAGAGAAAATTTTAAAATTTTAGTGGAATAATTATAATAAACACTAATAATATAACGAAATTTATTACACTAAGTGAAGCTTAATTTTGGCACAAGGCAAAAATTTTTGGGCGCCCGCTGAGAAATGAACTCAGTACTCAATAGGAATGGTCAGCTAGACTAGTCCATTGACATTACCCGACTCTTTGCCACCCGAGATAAATGTTAAGTTAGCGTGAGTGTCTTATTTACCGACGGATTAACATATTTTTACTACGCGTGATGTTACACTTTGGCGTAATAAAGAATACAGCAATAGAACAATAAAAAAAAAAATCAGTGGGTGGTTCTAAAGTTCATTTATACCAATTTTTTATTTACTTTTTTTTTTATTTATTGTTTATTTTCTTTCTTATGCTCATTTTTGTACGGCTGTTCTTGAAGAATTCTTTGGGATTTCTGCAACATTAAACGTTTATTTTGTTCTTTCTCCATATTCTTTTTCTAATCTTCGATTGTTTATTTGTTGAAATAGAAAATCATCGACAAGGGAGGAAAAACTAAAAATATTTGGGTGTGTGCTGTAATGATTAAACGCACGACTCCTCCCATCGGAAACATACATATTTTCCAGATTTTTTTCACTGGCATTCCCCGTACATCATCGTCGTTTTCTGCGTGCTTGAGATGCAAGTTCTGTTTTGTGCCAGAACCTTTCACACAAATATCCTTTGGACAGAACTGCTATTTATGCCATTTTGACAGAGATGGCGTAAGAGAAAGAGAGAGAGAGAGAGAGAGAGCAAGTAGAACTGAAAGGAAGGTTAAGAGTAGAAAGGCGGGAAAAAGATGAAAAGGAAGGTATAATGAAAGATAGAAGAGAAAGAAGGCGTAACAAAAGAAAGAAAGAAAGAAAGAAAGAAAGAAAGAAAGAAAGAAAGAAAGAAAGAAAGAAAGAAAATGGATGAAGGCGTAAATAAAGAAATGAAACGTAGACGGGATGAAAGAAAATAAACGAAGGTAGGCGTAAAGAAAGAAAGAAAAAAAGAAAGAAAGAAGATAGGCTTGAGGAAAGAAAGAAAGAAAGAAAATGGATGAAGGCGTAAATAAAAAAATAAAACGTAGACGGGATGAAAGAAAATAAACGAAGGTAGGCGTAAAGAAAGAAAGAAAGAAAGAAAGAAAGAAAAGGCTAGGCGTAAAGAAAGAAAGAAGAAATAAATAAATAAGAAAGGAAGGAAGAAAGAAAGAAATAAGAAAGAAACAAACAAACAAACAAGCAAAGAAAAAACTAGGCGTAAAGAAAGAAAGGAAGAAATAAATAAATAAGAAAGAAAGAAAGAAAGAAAAAAAGAAAGAAAGAAAGAAAGAAAAAAAATGGATGAAGGCGTAAATAAAGAAATGAAAACGTAGACAGGGATGAAAGAAAATAAAACGAAAGTAGGCGTAAAAAAGAAAGAAAGAAAAGAAAAAAAAAAAGAAAGAAAGAAAGAAAGAAAAGAAAAGAAAAGGCTAGGCGTAAAAGAAAGAAAGAAGAAATAAATAAATAAGAAAGGAAGGAAGTAAGAAATAAATAAGAAAGAAAGAAACAAACAAACAAGCAAAAAAAAACTAGAAAAGAAAGAAAGGAAGAAATAAATAAATAAGAAAGAAAGAAAGAAAGAAAGAAAGAAAGAAAAGGCTAGGCGTAAAGAAAGAAAGAAGAAATAAATAAATAAGAAAGGAAGGAAGTAAGAAATAAATAAGAAAGAAAGAAACAAACAAACAAGCAAAGAAAAAAACTAGGCGTAAAGAAAGAAAGGAAGAAATAATAAATAAAAAAAAGAAAGAAAGAAAAAAGAAAGAAAGAAATGGATGAAGGCGTAAATAAAGAAATAAAACGTAGACAGGATGAAAGAAAATAAACGAAGGTAGGCGTAAAGAAAGAAAGAAAGAAAGAAAGAAAGAAAGAAAGAAAGAAAGAAAGAAAGAAAGAAAGAAAAGGTAAGCGTAACGAAAGAAAGAAAGAAAGAAAGAAAGAAAGAAAGAAAGAAAAAAAAAAAAGAAAAGGTAAGCGTAACGAAAGAAAAAAAAGAAAGAAAGAAAGAAAGAAAAAGAAAAGAAAGAATGAAAAAAGAAAAGAAAGAAAACGTAGAACGTGAAGAAAGAAAGTAAACGAAGGTAAAGAAAAGAAAGAAAGAAAAAAAATAAAAGAAAAGGTAAGCGTAACGGAAGAAAGAAAAGAAAGAAAGAAAGAAAGAAAGAAAAAAGAAAGAAAATAAAAAGAAAAGGTAAGCGTAACGAAAGAAAGAAAAGAAAGAAAGAAAGAAAAGAAAAGAAAAGAAAAAAAGGCTGGGCGTAAAAAGAAAGAAAGAAAGAAAAGAAAGAAAGAAAAAGAAAGAAAAAGGCTGGCGTAAAGAAAGAAAGAAAAATAAATAAATAAGAAAGGAAGGAAGTAAAAATAAATAAGAAAAAAAGAAACAAACAAACAAGCAAAAAAAAAACTAAATAAAGGAAAAATAAATAAATAAGAAAAGGAAGAAAGAAAGAAAGAAAAAAGGCTAGGCGTAAAAAAGAAAGAAAAATAAATAAATAAGAAAGGAAGGAAGAAAATAAATAAGAAAGAAAAACAAACAAACAAGCAAAAAAAAAACTAGGCGTAAAGAAAGAAAGGAAAAATAAATAAAAAAAAGAAAGAAAGAAAGAAAGAAAGAAAAAAAAGAAAAGGCTAGGCGTAAAGAAAGAAAAGAAGAAATAAATAAATAAGAAAGGAAGGAAGTAAAATAAGAAAAAGAAAAAAAACAAACAAACAAGCAAAGAAAAAAACTAGGGCGTAAAGAAAAGAAAGGAAGAAATAAATAAATAAGAAAGAAAGAAAGAAAGAAAAAGAAAGAAAGAAAGAAAGAAAGAAAGAAAGAAAAGGCTAGCGTAAAGAAAGAAAAAAAGAAATAAATAAATAAGAAAGGAAGGCAAGAAAGAAAGAAAAAATGGCGTAAAAAAAAGAAAGGAAGAAATAAATAAATAAGAAAAGAAAGAAAGAAAGAAAGAAAGAAAGAAAGAAAAAAGAAAGAAAGAAAGAAAGAAATGGATGAAGGCGTAAATAAAGAAATAAAACGTAACAGGATGAAAGAAAATAAACGAAGGTAGGCGTAAAGAAAGAAAGAAAGAAAGAAAGAAAGAAAGAAAAGAAAGAAAAAGGTAAGTAACGAAAGAAAGAAAGAAAGAAAGAAAGAAAGAAAGAAAGAAAGAAAGAAAAGAAGAAAAAAAAAAATAAAAGGTAAGCGTAACGAAAGAAAGAAAGAAAGAAAGAAAGAAAGAAAGAATGTAGGCGTAAAGAAAGAAAGAAAACGTAGACGTGAAGAAAGAAAGTAAACGAAGGTAAAAAAGAAAGAAAAGAAAGAAAGAAAGAAAGAAAGAAAGAAAAGGTAAAAACGAAAGAAAGAAAGAAAGAAAAGAAAAAGAAAGAAAGAAAGAAAGAAAGAAAAGAAAGAAAGAAAAATAAAAAAGAAAAGGTAAGCGGTAAAGAAAGAAAGAAAGAAAGAAAGAAAAGAAAGAAAAAAAGGTAAGCGTAAAGAAAGAAAAAAAAGAAAGAAAAAAAGAAAGAAAAAAGAAATGAAAGAAAAATAAAAGAAAAAGGAAACGAAAGAAAGAAAGAAAGAAAGAAAGAAGCTTGGCCTAAATAAAGTAAGAAAAAGACTGGCGTAAAGAAATAAAGTGAAAAGAAGGTGTAAGGAAAGATATAAAAAAAGAAGATTGGTGTAAAGAAAGAAGAATAAGGGAAGCAAAAAAGAAAGAAAAATGGAAATGAAGGAAACACGGAATGAAACACGGAATGAAAGCTAATGTTCATGTTTTATGGCCTCTAAACTGCACATGCGTAGCCATAATATTCGTCTATTTATTTATTTATTTATTTATTTCAATGTTCTTTCGTATTCACTGAGTTCACCTACCATGTTGAATATTTTCTTTTTCTTTGTTCGCAACTACTAGATCGAGACTTCTTATTTCAATGGGGTCGTAGGTCTTCATCTCAACTCCCCAGAGTTATCTTACCAGTTCCATTTTCCTATGACAGCTTCTAGTCTGCGCTTCATGGCCGAACCCAACTCGTCTTCACAATTCCCAGCTTCACCCGCTTCTCTCTCGCCCTCCCTTCTTTCTCCTCCTCCCTTTTCTCTCGCTCTCCCTTCTCTCTCACTCTTGTTTTTCTCTCGCTCTTCCTTCTCTCTCGCTGTCCCTTTTCTTTCGCCCTCACTTTTCTCTCGCAAGAATTAGTAGTAGTATGTTGTACTGCAATATTCCTAACAGTAGAATCTTCTTGATCTCATTGAAGATCAGACGGCAGCAAATCTCAGATATTATTATTATTATTATTATTTCCTTGGATTTCTGTTGTGTGCACATTACCTTCCGGGTCCCAACTAGTGACCTAACGTCAGAAATGGCTTAATGACACTGATCATTTTTGGAAAAAAAAAAAGAAATAAAGAAAGAAAGACCAAAGATAACACATTTTACACAGATAAAATACTTCGTAATGTGTGAGATGTACATGTGAGTCCAAGTTGTTGTATTTCTTTGAGGCATGGGCTACAAGGAATCCCTTCGTTGTGTCTATCGTAACCATTCCCAATCAATCGGAGGGCTCCAACTACAACTAGAATTATTGATGTCCGCAAGTGTCCCATTTATTATTATTATTATTATTATTATTATTATTGCTGTTGTTATTGCTATTATTATTATTATTATTATATTTCGACTTCTGCTATGGTCACACTACCGACTAATTCTGCTGGAAGACCTAAGGCAGTGTGTTTTTGTAGGTACTTTTCTTGATTTGTTTTCCTAACTCTCATAACATCAATAGCGTTACATTGACAAAGTTTTTCTTAGTATATGGGCTGTACTTATCAAGACATTTTTTGGTATTTCTCTTAAGCTGGGATTTGCAGGGATTTTTTCTATGTGTTGTTGTCTTCCTTTTTTATCATTCCAAGCGCACCTGCTATAACTGGTACTATTCTTGTTTTCAATTTCCATACTTTATTATTATTATTATTATTATTATTATTATTATTATTGTTGTTGTGTATATTCCGGGTCTCGACCAGAGACTTAAGGTCAGAAATGGTATCATGACATTTTCCACAGAGCAAAAAATTAAGTGCATCTAATGTAATGGTTAACGGCTCAGAATGAGAAATAGACGAACCGATTTCGAATTCTGTTGGCGTTTGAAACATTCACCTTCTCAAATCTCCATGGAAAACGTATGAATGTATCTTTTCTCCCTTCAGCTATGGGTTAAATATCTGGACTCACTAACCGTAGTTAGCAAGCAATCTGGGAAAATGTCCACGGGGAATAAGTTTTGTATAGATTTTTAACTAGGGTTTTCATCTATTTTAATTGTCATTGTTATATTCAATTTAATATCGTGGTTTTGTTTCTTTTCTTCTTTACATTATACAATGACGTTAATATTATTGATAATATAGTAGCCATAATGATATTAACCACGCCTCTGTTATTCGTTTAACCATGCTTATTTCTCCTTCTCTTCCTCCTCCTCTTCCTCCTCCTCCTCATATTATTCATCAATTAATTTTCTTTCTTTTTGCCCTACTTTCTTTTTCACGTTTTTCTCTACTGTCATGAGGACCCATCAGGCAAAAACCTGAGCATTGATTATCTCCCTTAGCCAACATTTCAATTATCTGGTTACAGTTCCCGCCAATAGAAATTCCCGATGTATACCAATGCGAGTCGAACCGGTTGGGTGGGTGTCTGGTTCTTCGGCAGTGGAAATGCAACCTGTTTTATTCTTGTTTTCTCATGGAGGAGGGGGGAGGCGTGTAAACGTCATCTCCAATTAGGCAAGCGTCGGAAGCAAAACTGACCATTTGTCGGTGCAGCTAACCAATTTCAATACAGCAGTGCGGGGAAAAATATCCATATTCTTTTTTTTATTATTATTTTCCCCTCTCTTTGATTGTTCCATCATCTCTCTCTATTTCTCTCTCCCTCTCTCAATCTCTCTCTCTCTCTCACGCACACACACACTCACTCACTCAGTCACTCGCTCACACAAAACACATATGTTCTGTAAGTTTTCCTTTTATTTGTCTCCTTTCACGTTTTCTCTGTGTCTATCTTTCTCCATTACCTACTCTCTTTTTTTTTTACATCGAATTCCCCCTAAGCAAGGCAATAAAGCCACTAAGACACAAGGGGTTGCTGGGTGCGAAAGAATTAGAAAACATTACTAAGGAGCGAGGACAGCAGATGAGCAATCGAGTGTAGATAACGATTGACATTGTATTTAAATTTTTGAAGGTCAAAGTTGTCTGGAAAGTATGAAACCGGAAGACAGTTACACAAGCAAGAAGTACGAGAGAAGAAACTGTCAGCATAGAACTTACGGTTACATCTACGCAATACAACTGTAAATTGATGAGACCTTATTGCTAATCTAGTACTACGCTTAAATTCATAAAGTCAAAGTCGGTTATGTGCCATGCGTGATACACGCTTAGACGATCATGTATCCTTAGATAGATACATGACTGACGAGGCAGATTTTTTCCCGCAGTAGGTTGCTATTTCTTTCCAATTGCCATCGAAGGCTATAGAACCCGGTCTGTTCTGGTATTTATCCATAGCTGGAGGGAGAAGAAGAGGATTCAAAACGTAGGTGAATGTAATGGATTCGACTGGAATTCGAATTCGACTCTCCGATTCCTCAATCCGAGCCGCTATGCATTACCCCACCGTGCCTCCTCCAGGCACCACAGCGAAAACCTCGTCCGAACAATTAACATGATGTCTTGAAGATGACGAGGAAAACATTGACTAGTGATGCATGACGGGCTTGGTTAAGCAATGATGTGTTTCTCGTATTTACTCTTGAGGGCTAAATTCTAAATCGTTTATGCAATATATCAGAGGATAATATTTTCCACTCTACAGCCTCTTTCCCCACAGACGCAAAGTCACAAGCTGTTATATAGGAATAAAGTGTCGCCGTCGACACTTGAGTTTGAGCATAGGTTGCAAAACACAAATACAGGGGACCCCATCATTGAATTAAGTAGACCACGTGATCATAAAGAAAACCAATAGTGGCGTCTAATTGATCGCCATTTCTAGTCTATCCTCTATTATTAACGGATCGCTATTTCTACTCTATCCTTTCTTAATATACGGACCGCTATTCACTATACTATTTCTCTATACGGATTACTATTCGGTGGTTAATTTCGAGAGTGTATTACCGAGCAAGTAATATTAGTGCTATTCGAAGGCATCTGACACCAGTATTGTTCAACAGCGTTACTCCAGTTGTAATCTGCGATTTCAAAGTCTCTACTACAACGCGCATTACGAAAATGACAACGAGTATTCGCTGGCATCACAAAAGTGGCAACGAGTATTCGTTGTCATCAGAAAACAAGCTTATCGCTATTTCCATGGCAAACGTTCAGGCGGACAGGTCTGACACACACGCCGGCTAACAAGGGCTCTGGTGAAAATCCAAGGAGCGTCTGCATCGGCAACCGGCGGCTTCTGGTCGTTCCTGTCTCTGCGTCTGTGGGAACCCCGCGGCAAGCAAGAACGTTATCCGAGTAGGCCTGGGTACCCTACTTCTGTAATTTGTTCCAGGAATCTTCTTCAGGAAGAAGCCGGCTCAATCCGCCCAGGGTGAATGCCGCATCAAGTAAGTAAGTAAGTAAACGTTCAGGTAAGCCCTACCCTTTACTTCCACCAATTGAGAGTTTTACAGCTAGAACTCTCCATCATTCTAAGCCCACGTACACTAATCACCCATTTGGTATGAACAATCATTTGGACAAAAAAATAAACCTGATCGTATACAAGAAAATAAAACAGAAATACCTTGTAATCAATTATTAATTAAACATGTATTAGTGAAGTATTGCTACCCAAATACACACACACATATACATACACAAATATATATGTAGAAGAGACAAAAAAATGTAAAAAAAAAAAAATTTCTCGTAGTGCGATGCCGGAATTCATATAAAATACCATGCGGGACACGGAAAACCCTGAGTATCTTGACAGATGAATGGATTGATTAATCTATAAAAATTGCGCTAACTTTTGAGCAGAAATTTGCATTGATGCGTACATTCAACTCGCTATGCTTGGTTAAAGAACCGGATGTGGGGGGGCGGTAGTTTTTTCTTTCAAGATAGATATTGATTTCCGTTCAAATCTCAAATATAATATGAAGTAATTATAAAGAGTATCAAATAAATGTTTTAATACAACAGGAATGATTAATTACGAGAGTGAGTAAAAAAAGTAATGCAATTTGTTTTATTACGAGGATCGGCTGAAAAGTTCATAGGCTGACCAAGATACTTTCATGGAATATGACCAAATGAGGTTTATATTTCAACATAGTCTCCCCTTGCGGTTCACTCACTACTTCCATCAGTCATGCAGTGCGTGAATCCCGTTGGTGAAAAAGCTGTCATCCTGTTGGTCAAAAAAAGTCATCAACAGCAGATGTGACGTCATTATCACTGCGAACCCAGCCAAGTGTTTTATTTTTTTTTTTTTTTTTTTTTTCATGTTGGGGAACAGATGATAGTCAGAAGGGGCAAAAATCAGAAAAATAGGGTGGGTGATCAAATAGTTCAAAGCCACGGTCACATACAGAAAAAAAAAGAACTTGTGTACTATAGCATTGACATGATGAAACAAGAACCCTTTCGTCAGTTTTCATGAGCGTTTGGCCTTTTCGTAACTGCCTCAGCTGGTTTACCCTGTTGATAATGTTGACTCGTTTAAAGATAGTCAGTAAACACGATGTCTTTTGCATCTCCAAAACTGAAGCCATCACTTTCCCTGCACATGAAATGACCATGATCTTCTTTGGTGCAAGTGAGGATGGATGTTTCCACTGCATGGATTGTCTCTTTGTCTCTGGTTCAAAGGGATTAATCCAGAGCTTATCCTTGGTTAGGAAACACTTAAGGAAACCAGCTAGATTAGTCTCAAACAAAGTCTGATTTCACCGTGATGTGATCACCCTGGTGCACTTTTGATCAGGTGTCAGAAGTCGTGGCACCCACCAAGCAGAAACCTTCGTCATGCCAAGTTCATTGTGCAGAATATTCACAACATTCTCACGGAATATGCAAATAGCATTGGCTATTTGATTTATAGTCAGTCACCTGCCATGCATCACTACATGAACAAAATCAGTGTTTTCTTCTGTGCTCGCAGTTGCCATCTTCAAGACCCTCTCTCCCCCTCTTAAATTCAGCTGCCCACTTTTGCACTGTTGTTAAAAGCGGAGCCTCATCCCCTAACGTAACAATCATGTCAGAATGAATGTCCTTGGAGGCAAAACCTTTTTTCTGCACGTATTTCATAACATCAGTTATGTGTCATGCGTGATACATGCTTAAACGACCAATATATCTTTCGATACATGACTGACGAGACAGATTTTTTCCCGCAGTAGATTGCCATTTCTTTCTACGGTAGACCAGTTGCCATCCAAGGCTATAGAATTTGGTCTGACCTGCTATTTACCCATAGCTTGGGGGAGAAGAGGATTCGTACCCTTTCCCAAGAGTATTAGCTCAGAATGTAATGGATTCGCCCGGAATTCGAACTCGGCCCTCCGATTCCTCAATTCGTGACTCCTCGTCAGTTATGTGCCCTGCGTGATAAAAGCTGAAGCAATCATGTATCTTTCGATACATGACTGACGAAGCAGATTTTTTCCCGCAGTAGATTGCCATTTCTTTCTGCGATAGACCAGTTGCCATGCAAGGCTATAGAACCCGGTCTGTCCTGTTTTTTACCCATAGCTGGGGGGAGTGGAAGAGGATGGTATTAGCACGTAAGTGAATGTAATGGATTAGACTGGAATTCGAACTTTGCTCTCCAATTCATCAATCCAAGCCGCTTATCCATTATTCCACTATCACCATGCCAAATTTTGTCAATTTTCAAGAGAAGCCATTAGTAGTTACTTTTGTAGTTACTTTGAACGGTTAGATATCAGTTTACCTGGAAAAAAAACAATGCGGTTATTAATAAGTTGGAGTTAATGCAGGCAAGATTTCACAGTTCTAGCATCACTCCTTCATAATCAACCTATGAATTTTTCTGCCCAGCCTGGTATATAAGAAATGAAGAACACTATCAAAATATATCGTACATCAAAATATAGCTATACATCACAGTTACACACCCCTACTTCTCAACATAGTCACGACCTCTTTCAATGGTAGTGTCCACCTACGAATGAGGACATGTATCCCAACTTTGTAAAAGTCAGCTGGATGCAATCTTCAGCCTTCTTTGGTCCAATGAACGAGGCACTGAGGTGGCGATGAAGTGTAAACTATTGTAAGATACTGGTTACATCACCAACTAGTTGAGTTTTACAAAACTGTGATACATGTCGTCCCACTGCCATTGGAAAGAGTGGTTATTGCTGAGAAGTAGGGATATTAACCAGTGATGCTTTTTTTTAATCAATTCACCCCAAGCAAGGCGATAATGACACTAAAACGCAATGGGATACTGGGAGTAAAAGAGAATGAAAGGATTTTAGAACGAACTCGAAACCCAATCTTAAACAGGGAACAAGAGATAAAGCTCTATGTTCGGTATACATCGGGATCTGAGAGACCCCATGGATCTCAACTGGTACGGGTGGCGCTTCATATCTATTCAAAAAACCAAGGAGGAATGCAATGTATCAGGTCATCCCATAAGTTCCGTCCGAATTTTGAATAAAGAAAACAAGTGACCAAATGTTACATTTAATTACAGATTCAATCAACAATGTATTTTCCCTGATTATCTATGACTTCCTTCCATCTATTAACAAGCTTACTAATTCCATTACTGTAAAATTCTTTTGGCTTTGATTCGAAGAACTCACAAATGTCAGTTTTAACCTCTTCCTGTGTTACAAAAGCTGTTTCTTCCAAATGATTCTGTAAGATACGAAACAAATGGTAGTCTGAAGGAGAAAGATCCGGAGAATAAGGTGGATGAGGAATTTTCTCCCAACCAAGTTCTTCGATCTTTTGTGACGTGATTCTTGCTGTGTGGGGGTCGCGCATTGTCCTGATAAAACATCACCTCTTTTCGATTCACTAGAGCAGGTCTTTTTTCCTCAAAGCTTGGTTCAAACACTCTAATTGCTGACAGTATATTTGGGCATTAATTGTTGCATTAGGTGGTAAGAATTCAAAGTGGATTATTTCTTAGCGATCCCATCAGATTGAAAGAAGAACCTTTTGCCCATGAAGTTCCCTTCTCGGCTGTGGCTGAAGTCCTTCCCCTTTACCAAGCCACTGTCTACGACGCTTAACATTTCGATAAAAGATTCATTTTTCATCGCCAGTCACAAGTCTATCCAAAAAAGGTGAAACAAGTTGACGAGAATGGAGAGAAGAGCAGATGTCAACTCGGGATTTGAGGTGGTTTTCAGACAATTCATGAGGTACCCATTTTCCAAGTTTAGGAACTTTTCCAAGTTGTTGAAGATGACGATGAACAGTTGTATGGTTTGAACTGAGAACCACTGCCAATTCCTCAACTGATAAAGCAGGATTTTCTTCAAGGGCTGCTTCAAGAAGCTTTTCATCAAACTTAATTGGACGTCCGGTTCCATCTTTATCTTCAAGGGTGAATCTCCACCTCTGAATTTTGCAAACCATTTTCTGCAAGTTCTTTCATTCACACATTCCTCTCCATTAACTGAGTGAATGTTTCTAGCCGTTTCGGCTGCTGAGTTTCCTTTCTTGAACTCATAAAGCATTATGTGCCTCAGATGATTCTTGGGTTAGCAGGGTTTTAATTAAACAAAATTTAATTTTATTGTTCTCTGAAATAAAATTTGATCAGTTTAAATGCATCTAAACATAAAAATAATGTTCAGCTCCATTAGACATTATAAAATTCTCTTTAAATTTCGTTCATTTTACCAAAAAGTTAAAATTCGGACAGAACTTATGGGATGACCTGATATATCTATATCTTGATGTGCAATATGTTTCACTGTGTTCCTTATTTCTTATATAATAAAACAAAATGCATTATTTTTTGACTCCATCTCGTACAAGCAATTTCGAAGAGCCTATATAGGAGAGAGTTATCTATTCGCTCGTACGCCTGCAATTACGCTGATATATTTCGCAAAGCTTACTCTTTCTCGGCTCCTTTCATGTGAGACAATAGACAAATGTCTCGTATATGCCATTTTAAAATGACCTTGAAATAGAAAAATAGATATTCTTAAAGCTTTGTTAAAACGTCTCTCCTCTAGGCACGTTTTTTACGCGTTCAGATCTGTTTGCTGTTCTTAAATTTCCGTTTTGTTAGTATCAGCTAATGGCGTCTCTCAGGCGGTAAGGGACGCTGAATTTTCTGATAGATGTTTTTTTTATTATTTTATCTAATCATTTCTTTCTATATAATTATTTATTTCCCTACAAAAAAAATACAATTTCGTGATCCGGAAATTTGGATCAAGCTCAAATTGCACTTAATATTAGATCATTATTATTGCAAAGAATGAATAATAATAATAATAATAATAAACAGTCTAAAAAAAGAAAACAAATGCAATATACCAATGCAGAAACGATGGCAAGATAAGCATCTTCATGATCAATACTCTGCCTGAACCAAACAAGCTGATGTAGACAAACACCGTGCCCATCAGTGGTTGCGTAGTGCAGGGTTAAAAGCTGAATTCTTGCCGCACAGGACCAATGCTTCCTAACTAGAACTTACCAAGCACACAACCTGAAAAATTGTGTTGACCCGAAATGCCGATTTTGTAAATATCCACGAATAATTGACCACTATTTACATTATTCGGACTATTGTCCTCATTTTTGTTGCCATATTTATCATACGTTTCTGCCATTATACGCTCCGTCGAACTGAACCCTTTATTTCGCTCGCTGACGAGGCAGATTTTTTCCCGCAGTAGATTGCCATTTCTTTCTGCGGTAGACCAGGGTTCAGTTCAACTGAGCGTACAACGACAGAAACGTTCCACGTGCCATGTCTAATGGATGTCAGTTATCAGTTATCCCTTGTCAATTCCCCTCTCCAAGTTCTCCACCGCCTTACTCACACTCTTTGGATCTTGTCACTGGATCTAACTAACGCTTTTATTCACTGTGCCATGTGTCCTTGAAGACATCTGTGTATGAATTACTGGGTATTATTAACCTAATGTCTTCAGCAACTATTTTTTATCAGTGCTCATATTGCAATTTTTTTTCATGTTTTACCAGAGCACATATTTGTTGTTATTAACGCCTTTCTCTGGGACTCCTTATTACTGGTTATTCATTTCTGTGCTTGGTCAGCTCAGGAGATTTTTGTGGCCTAGCATATGTGTTGATTCCTTAAGTTTATGAATTTTCCAATGATGTTCTTTGTCTAAACGTTGTGATAAATATGGCAACAAAGATGAAAACAATAGTCCGAATAATGTAAATATTGTACATAATACCTCATCACAGAAATATAGACAGATACTGAAGGGCCGAAACGTTGTAATAAATTATTGTAAATTGTAATAAATAAGTTAGCACCCACTGAATATAAAACTCGGCTTGATAGACGGGGACAATAACATTTACGGCAATGAAAACGCAAGAAACTAATATAAACATCACCCAGACCCGGTTACAATGACCTTTAACAATTTTATGGGACTTTAAAATACACAGAGAGAGCAATGAAAGCTAATCGCTCAGACATTATGATCAATCACACCATACTCATTTAGTAATATTTAAACTATCAGCCACTTTCCCAGATCAATGGCTAAATATAAGTCGTGAATGAACCTAGCAAGGACCCTCATTCTTTGAGCCTCATTAATACTACAGAATAATAAAGAAATCTTCCAAATAAAAGAAACCATATCACTTGAAGAATTTCAAAAAACAGCAACAATAAAAATGAATATTCCATGTAAATCGAGCAGAAAATAATGGCATAATCAAAATCTTGATACTCCACACTACATCAAATGAAAGGTTAGAAAGTAAACTATTTTTCTGAATATTTTTATGGGAATATTATATAAGTACCAACTGAAATTAGCACTGGCTGCTCGGTCAATAAATTCCGAAAGTTTCCTGATAAGGAAACGGTAAAAAATTTCCATTACCGCTAATTTTGCCATTATCATGCCCCAGAAAATGAACATAAGCACAAATCTCTCCAGAGTTAGAGAAAAGTGAAGCTTTATAAAATGCTTAAATTCAACCAGGTCACCCAAACAAAGCCAGAAGAAGATTAGTTGCATGCAACGAAAAGATCTGTCAGTTTGAAGACTTCACTGTCTTATGCCAATCACCAGAGCGAAATTAAAAGCGAAAAATGGTTACAAACGTGATATAAACCTTGCCAAAAATCTGTAAAATATAAACATAGCAATTGTACCCGCCATTATTGGAAAACGTCTATCAGTCCCAAAGATCTTTAGGAAGAATTCGAAGTCGGAAAAACAAAGAAACACAAAATCTTTTCTAACAAATTTGTCTAGTTTCTGAAAGGTATTTTTTGTTATGTCTTTGCATCTTCCAATTTCTATGTTACACTTTCCGCCATCTTTTATCGCATAAACAAAAGAAACAGATAGATTCGCCTATCGTCTGGTTCACACTATTCTCGTTTTTTTTTCTTTCTTTTTTTAACGGATGTCGATATTTATTCCTTGTTTCCTGTTTAGGACTGGGTTTCCGGTTCCTTCTAAAGTCTTCTTATTGTCATCGCATTCTCTTTCTTGCGTCTTAGTGGCATTATCGTCTTGCTTGGTGGAGGACTGATTAAAAAAATATTGAATTTTCTGTTTCTGCTTGATTTTGAGGTTTCCATTGAAATAGCGAAAGAGGCCCCCTAAAACCTAAGCAAAATATTAGGAAACAGAAAAATTTCGTTAGAAACAAAGAGCACTAAACTGTTACGTAACATCAGTCCTTCTATATGACAATGAATGATGGACTGTCTACTCACAAGTGAAGAAGAGACAACAGAAATAAAGGATGGTGAAAATACCATGGACTGAACACGCGAGCAACGATGAAGTTTTAAAGAAAATGGAAGCAAAAAGAAAGAATTAGTTGAAATTTCTAAGGCACATAATGAGGAAAGACGGCTTGGAAAATATGATACTCACATGACAGATTAAATGCAAACGGGACAGAGGAAAACAACGCATAACATATTTAGTGAACTTGAGTAAATGAATGGTGAGTGAGAGTTTAGGAAAAAATAACAGAAAGACAAAATTTATTAAGAGCTGCAAAGTACAGGAAGTTGTGGAGAGCCATTATTTGGTGCTCACAATACAGATTGAAAGCAAGAGGAGCAGAGGTAAACAACGCATATCCTATCAAGTGTGTTTGAGTAAATAGATGGCGGAACAAGTTTTAGGAAACATGACAAAACGATAACATTTATTAAGATCTACAAAGGACAGGAAGTTGTGGAGAGCTATGATCGCCAACGTCATGACTGGTCACAGCTCATAGAAGAAGAAGATACTGGAATCTTTGAAATATATATCTTTTTAAGACGCTAGATACGTCTACCAACAGATTTGAAACCGCGCCTAGATATATATATATTTTTTTTTTATCTTGGGGCAACTGTTCACATCTTTTAGTCCTATAAGGAATTATATATGTACAATTATAAATAGGAAGTGAATAACGATACGCAAATAAATAAAATTAGACTAAAAAGGAGAAAAATTCAAAGAAGCACATAAAAATCTGTCAATATGCATTCATTTAAAGAATTTAGTTGATATATATATGTTTGCGGGTATTCACATGTATGCCGGAATTTATTGATTGGTAATTTTTTTTATTTATTTCGTTCACTGTTATGGGATTTTTTTTTTAATTATATACATGCATATATAATGAACAAAACAAGACGTCATAAATGTACTTATTTTTTTTAATAAATGCACATTACCATGCACATACAAAAGTAATTTTGAAATTCATTTTTTCTTTTCTTTTTTTTTTTTTCTTTTTCAAATATTCAGAAATCTTAGACAAAAGTCATAGGTTACATTTCTTCGAAAGGTGGTGCAAGTCTCGCGAGAGAAAAAAAAACTATATTTATGATCATACGTGATTTGCATAACATCGATTGCCAACGGGAAGGGTGTGAAAATATGCTGATAGAAATTTGAAATAAGTCATGTCTCCGAGAATAACAACAAAAAGAAAAAAAAAAAAATTAAGGAAGGAAGAAGGATAAAATTGATTTTTTTTGGTTTTGTTTTTTGTCTTGTTTTGTTTTTTTTTTATTGTTGATTTTACTTTTAAGTTTTTTTTGCTTCCCTTTTTTTGAGTGAATACATGATTGCTAATTCGCCTTCAATGGTATCTTGCTCAAAAAAAAGTATGGACACCAAACGGAGATAAAGTCTAAACACGGCTCGACAAGTTTGGACTCAAGGATTTATATTGTTTTCCTCACGTTTGTTACTTTATCTAATATTGACAATCTATCTATCTATCTATCTATCTATCTATCTATCTATCTATCTATCTATCTCATGTGTGTTCATTATCTATCTATCTATCTATCTAACTTCAAAACGACGAACAGCTGAACTATCTATCTCAGTCTCTTCCCATATATCTACCTATCAATCTATCTCCTACGTTTATCTATCTATCTGGAAAGGAGATAGATAGATAGATAGATAGATAGATAGATAGATAGATGATAGATAGATAGATGATAGATAGATAGATAAAGTGAATGAGATTGATACATAGACATACATATATTTAAGTGAATGAGATAGATAGAGAGAGAGAGAGAGAGAGAGAGATAGAAATAGAGAGGTATTTAATTGAATTAGATATTTAAATGAATAACATAGATAGATAATTAAATTATGTAGATAGATAGATAGATAGATAGATAGATAGATAGATAGATAGATAGATTAGTAAATTAAAAAAATTCGTAACTACATGCGTGAATGTGCAAATAAATTCAACTGAAAATTGTTTGTGATAATCTATTTTATAACTCGCCTATTGATGGAAATATATTATTCTATTCGCATAAATATATATACATGTGTGTGTGTGTGTGTGTGTGTGTGTGTGTACGTGTACGTGTACGTTCATAAAAAATGTCGTTGTAGTTTGTTTTTTTTTACACTTTGGAAGGTCGTTGGGCCGGAACAGATTTTTCCGTTTCTAACCAATATCAATTTTTTTTCTATTTCTTTCTTTGACAATGTTTCATCTAAAAAATAAAATAAAAATATATACTGAAGATATTTTGTTATTATTATTATTAATAATAATAATAATAATAATAGCAGCAGTAGTTATTTCTGATGTTCGGTGTAGCGTAATGGATAGTGGCTCGAAATAAAAATTCGGAGAGCAGTGTTCAAATTCCAGTCGGATTCGTTACATTCGCTTAGGCGCAAAAATCCTTGGGAAAGTTATGAATCTCACCAGGTATGCGTTGAATAGCACGATAGACTGGATTCTGTAGCCTTGGTTGTCAACCAGTCTAGTGCAGAAAGAAATATCATAAATCTAAAGTTTAACAAAGTATGAACGTCGGACTGTTTATCCACAACTCCGAACATAATACTCAACATCTCATCAGAAAGTTGGAAAATATAATAAAAAATTAAGCAGACAAACATGGCCGGTTAGATAGATAGATAGATAGATAGATAGATAGATAGATAGATAGATAGATAGATAGTGGTCAATAAATATATATATAAATTTCCAAGAGGATAGAATCTAGGTAGAGCTCAACGTCCAGGACAGAGTAAGAATATAATATAAAAGGCTGAAACACTAATATTCCATGGTTATAATTTATTACATTGGAATCGTAATCACGATCCAATTCATCAGGCCTAAAAATTCAAAAAGAAATCGGAAAATATAACTCCGGATATAAAAAAAAGAAAAAAAAAACTATATATATATATGTATGTGTGTGTGTGTGTGTGTGTGTGTGTGTGTGTGTGTGTGAAGTAGATGGTTCTCCAACAAAGAGAGTTTGTGGAATTCTAAGAAGCAGGAATCTTTGTTGGTTCTTCTTTTTGCAGAAGCAGAATAATTCGATCTAATAATGGCCATAACTGAACTACTGAATATTACTAAAGGAGGTTATATGAAATATTTATCTCCTGGTTTATATGTGGTCTATTGTGTCAATTTAGAAGATTTTTATGGCATCGTTATCGACAAAAATAAAGAATCCCGTCTGGCCTTTTTCCTGTATACCGAACTGGATGTATAATAATTCATCACTTTAGCATTTATCCATAATGATTTCATGGTTTTCAAATTTGAATTTTCAGACGTATCACAATTCTTAATTTAACGATTGAATAAACTTCTTGAAAGTTCTTCAACTATAAAATATCCTCCACGTTGCATTGTTAAATATTTGAGTTTAACAACTTTAACAAAATATTTCAGTAACAATGATAAATGGTAATTGTTCGGATAAACTGTTCCTCTCCGGTAACTATAAGTTTAGATTCAGTACGCGATTGGCGGGAAGGTTTCATCATTTTACAGTTGAGATGGCTAGATGTAACCGGAAGTTTTATGCTAACAGTTTTTTTTTTCTATGGTACTTCTTGTGGAACTCTCTTCCGATTTCTTGATCCCCAATCAACATTGATCTTCAAAAATCTATGTGCATTGTCAATCGTTATCTTCTGTCTTCTTAACTCTTGATCTTTTATTGTCCTCTCTCCTTAATAGCAGTATTTCGCCATTTTCTCTAACACTCTTACGTCTTAGTGGCATTATTACCTTGCTTGGGGGGTGAAATGATGAAGAAAGGCTATTATTTAAAGAAATAAGATATAAATGAAAAGAATCGAAATTGGCGAGGTTTTTTATTTCGCTAAAGCAAACGCTAAGCGCATGAGAGCACTATCACCTGCTGAATGTTCTTCTTTTTTTATTTCTTTCTTCAAGTTTCGCTTCTTGAATTCCATGATATTTTATGAGATTGATTTATTTTTTACGGTTTGTCAACCCTTTGTGGATTTAACCTGAATTCCATGATATTTTATGAGATTGATTTATTTTTTACGGTTTGTCAACCCTTTGTGGATTTAAACTGAATTCCATGATATTTTATGAGATTGATTTATTTTTTACGGTTTGTCAACCCTTTGTGGCTTTAAACTGAAACATATTTAAGATTGTAAGAATAATTCCTGTTTTTTCTTCTTTTTTTGAGTAAATATTGCTTAGGAATTTTATGGGAATAATTATTTTTCCAGATGTAAGATTTACTATTTAACCCACATCTGGGGAGATGCATTCATACCTTCTCCGTCTATGACGATAAACTACATACGGCCTCTGATCGGGAAACTGGAGGTTTTGAGGAGCGTGGAAGCATCTCCAAATTTCTATTGTTCCCAGTTTCCCTCTAAGCAGATAGTTAAGCCTCAACCTGCGTTCAAACACTATAAAAGTATAAAAATATTTTTTTATAGTGAAAATACAAGTACTAAATTTTTGAAGAAAAAAATGACCAGGAATAAATTTGTGTAAAGAAAATGACTAATGCTCCCAAGAAAATTAAATTTCAGCATTAAATGACCCATAAGGTGTTGATATGCCGCTAAACGAACAAACAAACATACCTTCTGTTATGGTCCGGTTCCTTGTACCACAGCGATAGCTCAAGGTAGAACCAATAAAGAACTCGAACACGGATATGGAATAACACAGATATATTACAAACAGGAATATATACAGAGAAGTAGAAAGTGTTAGTACAAACAATCAGGTTTAGTAGGGAGAACAATGTAGTCTCGACCAGGGATCACTATTCCAATGTCTTGTAGTAATTGTCTGAACGCGACTCTGTTTCGGACTGCCTCTGATTCGACTGACTGACTCGCTCGCTCTGACTGACTGACTGACGGACTTCTGACAGACCTCACTCCAGACTTCAGACAACAGTATTTAGTCACCCCCACCCACGAGGGCATCATGTGGCACAGGGCCGGTTTAACGTGGGATCTCCGAGCCCGTGGGCTCGGCCAAAAATATGCCCTTTGAACCCGTATAAACGGGTTCAGGGTCAATTACCCCGAAAGGGACACCACCCTTCGGCGTAGCCTCGTTCGGGTTTCTCTCCGCCCGAAGGCAGAGAGTTCAACCGATCAGCCGGTCGCCCGACTTCGGACTAAACTTCCTGCTTCCTCTTGAGGCACAGTATTTATTACGTATGGAATAGTCCATTATGTTATTATGGGTAAGGTCCCATAACACCTTCCCAGGCATATTTGCGCATAAGTGATTGTAACAACTTGACTGGAATTCGAACTCGGCTTTCCGATTCTTCATTCCTAGTTATCCATTACACCATCCACACGTCCATATTTTACAAGAAATGAGCTCTTTTTTTTTTTCGGTAAATATTTTACAGAATCAAAGTTGGAAGTTAACGGTTTATCATTTATGAAATATTTCTTGGAGGATGTCTTGTGATGAAGAACAAGAACTATTTGTAAACGTTGGCTTCAAACGGATAAACAAAAATAACTTTTCATTACAACTTTCCATTAAGCTAATGTATACTGCTTCCTTTAGTTTCTCGACCTTCCATTTAATTCTATTTACTTATATCTTTTTGGTTTGCTACCATTTTCTATAGAAAAATATAACCCCCACCCCTTATAGATTTTATATTTGAAAAAAGGCCGCATAATGAATAGGCCGGAACGTTGTTGTAACAACACAAGTAACTAAAAATTAAGTTCAGTGGCCCGAACATCTCTTAGAATTTCTTTGTGTTGTAAGATAAAAAACAAAAACACTAAACAACTTATCTTAATCTTATATGTACAGTCTTCGAGCAGTTAGTTATAGGGAAATTCGAAATAACTGACAGTCTATAAACATTAGCACTTTTAATAACTAAACTCACGCACAGATAAACACATTTCCTCACAAACTCTTGGGTGGGGTACATGCGGTGACCAAAACAAGTTCGATCGATTAATCGATATTTGAGGGTGAGGTGTTCCGGAAAGGAGATGGGCGTCTATTGACCACTCAGTCCGAGGCTGTATTGTGGACGACGCAAATGGGCCTCAACAATCATCGCCGTTCATCGTAGGTCTTTCTTCGGTAATTTCCGTTGGTGTGCAATTGTTACCAACAGTATAGTGTACTGTTTAAAAGAAAAAGAAAAAGAAAGAACGAGAAAGGAAAGAAAAAAAGGGATAGAATAATAAAGAAAAGACGAGAAAAAAAAGAAAGAAAGAAAGAAAGGAACGAGAAAAGAGAGAAGTGAGAAAGGAGAAAGAGAAAGCAAGGAACGAAAAAGTGAGAGAAAGGAAGGAACGGGAAAGGGGAGAAAAGAAGGAAGGAGAGAAAGAAAGGAACGAAAAAGTGAGAGATAAAAAAAAAGGAAGGAACGAGAGAGAGAAAGGAACGAACGAGAGAAAGAAAGAAAGAAAGGAATGAGAAAGAGAAAGGAAGGAACAAGAGTGAAAAGGGAAGGAACGGGAGAAAGAAAGGAAGGAACGAGAGAGAAAAAGGAAGGAACGGAAGAAAGAAAGGAAGGAACGAGAGAGAGGGAAAAGAAGGAACGAAAAGTAAGGAACGCGAGAAAAAAAGAAATTAACGAAAAAGAGAAAGGAAGGAACGAGAGAGAAAAAGGAAGGAACGCGAGAAAGAAAGGAAGGAACGAGAGAGAAAAAGGAAGGAACGGGAGAAAGAAAGGAAGGAACGAGAGAGAAAAAGGAAGGAACGGGAGAAAGAAAAGAAGGAACGAGAGAGAAAAAGGAAGGAACGCGAGAAAGAAAGGAAGGAACGAGAGAGAAAAAGGAAGGAACAGGAGAAAGAAAGGAAGGAACGAGAGAGAAAAAGGAAGGAACGGGAGAAAGAAAAGAAGGAACAAGAGAGAAAAAAAGGAAGGAACAGGAGAAAGAAAGGAAGGAACGAGAGAAAAGGGAAGGAACAGGGAAAAAGAAAGGAAGGAACGAGAGAGAAAAAGAAGGAACAGGAGAAAAGAAAGGGAAGGAACGAGAGAGAAAAAAGGAAGGAACAGGAGAAAGAAAGGAAGGAACGAGAGAGAAAAAGGAAGGAACGCGAGAAAGAAAGGAAGGAACCAGAGAAAAAAAGGAAGGAACAGGAGAAAAGAAAGGAAGGAACGAGAGAGAAAAAGGAAGGAACAGGGAAAAGAAAAAAAAGAAGGAACGAGAGAGAAAAAAAGGAAGCAACGGGAGAAAGAAAAGAAGGAACGAGAGAGAAAAAGGAAGGAACGGGAGAAAGAAAGGAAGGAACGAGAGAGAAAAAGGAAGGAACGGGAGAAAGAAAGGAAGGAACGAGAGAGAAAAAGGAAGGAACGGGAGAAAGAAAGGAAGGAACGAGAGAGAAAAAGGAAGGAACGGGAGAAAAGAAAAAGAAGGAACGAGAGAAAAAAGGAAGGAACGGGAGAAAAGAAAAGGAAGGAACGAGAGAGAAAAAAGGAAGGAACAGGAGAAAAAGAAAAGAAGGAACGAGAGAGAAAAAAGGAAGGAACGGGAGAAAGAAAGGAAGGAACGAGAGAGAAAAAGGAAGGAACAGGAGAAAAGAAAGGAAGGAACGAGAGAGAAAAAGGAAGGAACGCGAGAAAAGAAAAGGCCGGAACGAGAGAGAAAAAAGGAAGGAACAGGAGAAAAGAAAGGAAGGAATGAGAGAAAAAAAGGAAGGAACAGGAGAAAGAAAGGAAGGAACGAGAGAAAAAAAAGGAAGGAACAGGAGAAAAAGAAAGGAAGGAACGAGAGAGAAAAAAAGGAAGGAACGCGAAAAGAAAGGAAGGAACGAGAGAAAAAAAGGAAGGAACGCGAGAAAGAAAGGCCGGAACGAGAGAGAAAAAGGAAGGAACGGGAGAAAGAAAGGAAGGAACGAGAGAGAAAAAGGAAGGAACGCGAGAAAGAAAGGAAGGAACGAGAGAGAAAAAGGAAGGAACAGGAGAAAGAAAGGAAGGAACGGGAGAAAGAAAGAAAGAAAGGAACGAACGAACGAGAGAGAAAAAGGAAGAAACGGGAGAAAGAAAGGATGGAAGGAGAGAGAGAGAAAAGAAGGAACGAGAAAGAGAATAGAAGAGACAAGAGAGAGAGAGGAAGGAACAAGAGAAAGGAAGGAACGAACGAGAGAGAGAAAGGATGGGACGAGAAAGGAGTGAGAAAAATGAAGGGACGAGGAAGGAGAGAGAGAGAGAGAAAGGTGCGAACGAGAGACAGAAATTAAGCCACGAAAAAGTGGGGAGAGAAAGGAAACAAAGAGAAAGATGGAGAAGGGGAGGAACGAGTGAGTGAGAAAGAAAGGAACGAGAAAGAGAAGAGAGAAAGGAACGAACGAGAAATGAAAATAAGGAAATGAATAAATAAATTGTTTTCCGGAATTGATTGAAGAATCCCAACTACAAAAACGGGATGCGCATGGACACACGTCAAGGTGCAGATCACGTTTTGTGCATCTTTTGTCGTTGTTACAACTGTAGATTGGTTTAGGGAGAAAGTGTGTTTCTCATACACCCCTCACTTATTCGAATTTCTTGTTCCTATAGGTTTTCTTATATTATTTTATTAATTCATTCTATGGCGGATTTGCGCACTAGCTTCATTAATAAAATCTCGACGTCAGCCATTGATTCACTTGCACGCACTTCTACAGAAAACCTTTTTCAATTATTCACCCAGTCTTATTAATGAATCCACTGAATTCGTGAAATATTATTATTATTATTATTATTATTATTATTGAAGATAAGGAGTAGCATTTGTCTATATTTCAGAGATGAGGTATTATGTACACTATTTACATTTCCTCAAAGACACGTGACACAGTGGATAAAGGCGTTGGTTAGATCCAGTGACAGGACCCAAAGAGTGTGGGTTCAATACCTGTTTAAGACTATGGAGATCTTGGAGAGGGGAATTAACAGGAGATAACTGATAACTGACATCCATTAGACAAGGCAAGTGGAACTAGAAAGTCTACCCCAGCGAGCGAAATAAAGGGTTCAGTTCGACATTCCAACCATGTGACCGGAGCGTACAACGGCTGAAACGTGATAACTATGGCAACAAAGATGAGGACAATAGTCCGAATAATTTAAATAGTGTATAAGAAGTAGTAGTGTTGAGGCTACCGGTCCTCAATACGAATTCCAATTTCATCTGAGGCTTTTCACTCCACGCCACTGACTTTGGAAAAGGCATGAATCTAGTTCTCCTTGCACGCTGTTCCAAGCAGTATGGTCATTTCTATTCTACAAATGGTTGAAAGAGGCAACTATAATTATTTTACTTACTCAAGCGGCGGAAAACGGCTGTTACCCTCATAGTCAACCTTGACAGGGTTCAATTTTCATCATTGATCTTGCTGGATTGATTTCTCAAATCACTTTATTTGCAATGACGTCCGTATTAAAATTATTATATTCCACACAGTCGGGTATTTATGCCGAGAGACTCGTGATTATCGCGGGAGGCTGAATGACATTAGATCTACGAAAATCTACAACACTTTCTCAGCATCCTCGCAAGATACCCCATCAACGCTGATATTAATGCCTCCTGGATTCCGTATTTTTAAAACTATTCGCAGTTTCAGGTCCGCCAGCTACTATGGGCAGGACAGTAAATTTCATGTTGCAAAGTTTTCTCCCTACTCTAGCAAGGTACTTGTATTTTTCCATTTTTTCCGATTTCTTTCGTCTTCACCCAGTGTCTCTTTTTCTAAGAGCTCAAAGGTCACATTTTCTTTGTTTACGACTATCAGATCCGTTCTTCATGGAAGTGGTATCCGGTGTGGATGAAGAATCTCAAGAGTATCTTATACTTATTATTTATAGTTTCAGCTGAAACCGTTTCTTTACGATGTTGAACAAAATGCTTTTACAAAATTGTATTGTATTCCTTTTGATCCCCCATTGCTGTCCTTGAATTCTTTTTTACGTCAACTGTCATCTTTTTTGATCCAACATGAATTCTTTTTTTTAGCCAAGTTGCTTTCTTTTTTTCCCCAACTTGAATTTCTTTTGCTCCAACTTTGATTCGTTTGGCCCCAACTGACATTCTTTTGGCCCCAACTAGCATTCTTTTGGCCACAACTAGCATTCTTTTGGCCCCAACTAGCATTCTTTTGGCCCCAACTAGCATTCTTTTTGCACCAACTGACATTCTTTTGGCCCCAACTAGCATTCTTTTGGCCCCAACTAGCATTCTTTTTGCACCAACTAGCATTCTTTTTGCACCAACTAGCATTCTTTTTCCCCCAACTTGCATTCGTTTTTACCCCCAACTTGTATTCTTTTTTTTACCTCAATACTCAGTAACCCTTTACCTTGATTGATCCCTAGAGTCTTATATTGGTTCAACTATCAGTAAAAAAAAAATGTAACTGTAGACGTTTCAGTCTCCAGTTCTGTGCTCTAACCACTAACAAACGTTTGCATTAAACGCAGTCATTTAATTCTTTCTACCGGCTTCAAATATTTTAAAACAAATTAACGCATCGCTTTTCAATTTAACTTCAATTGAATCGAATGAAAATCAGTTCTTTGTTTCATTTCTATCAATTTTTTTGTGTCATGATCAGTTGAAATTAATTTCTTTCATAATTTGAATGGCAATTTAATCACCAAAACTTTGGCATAAGTTTTATTTTCATCTCTTGTTTTATATTTTGTCTTCGTCGTGTGCTATTTAATTTCTTTTTAATTTAGATGCAGTTATTCTACGGATTCGTTCTCTTCCAGTTCAATTGGATAAATCTCTAACAAACAAATATTTAAACATAGTATGCATTAAAAAGTTACGGAAGATACAGACGTCTTCGCTTTCGAATTTTATTTAAACTCCTCAGGTTAGTTCAAAATGATGCCTGTTCAACTACTCCTGTTCGAAAAAGTATTTTACAAGATGATGATGCAAAACTTAGAGTAAATTTAAAGTAAAAGCTTTCGTTGACCACTACACCAAACGATGCAATATATCAGATTACAGAGCAAAGAGTAAACTATTAACACGATGACTGCCAAATTGAAATCAACGATGAGGTCTTAAAGAGGATGCAAATAAGGAGGAGGCTTACACTTAACATCAGGCAGAGGCAGCTGAAATTTATGGGACACATAATGAGGAAGGAGGGCCTGGAGAATGTGATACTCACAGGTCGAATAGAAGGAAAGAGAGACAAGAGGAAACAACGCGTGACATGCCTAGCGGGCTTAAGCAAGTGGATGACAGAACGTTATCTGGGGGAGGAGGCAAAGGAAAGGAACTTGTTGAGAGCTGCAAGGGATAGAAGGAGGTGGAGAGCCATGATCGCCTACGTCCTGAAAGGACACGGCACATAAAAAGAAAGAATAGAGCCATATGGAGGGGGACATTATTCTATTTAAATATTTTATAAAAGATTATATTTGGTATTAATTAAAAATGTTAGTGTTAATATTATTATAAAGAAAATGGCTATCGATGTCTTTTTCTAAACCTCAGAACTCATGCCCCCAACTAGCGGTGATAGCTACCTTTTGTGCGCATAATAATTTTCTTTCGGGTTTTACAAAGGAGTGAGTGTAAAGTGAAAAGAAAACGACGAATTGGACAAATAGTCACGACATTTTTTATACCTAGCATACATTTATAGAACATTAAAATAAAAGTTAAAAGAACTAGACGGCCATATGTGTTTCCCCAAATTTGTCACTGGTATCTGGTAGTAAGTCGAAAAACCATGTTAACAGGGGGCCGAAACGTAAACGGGATCGTTTTCTGTGTGACAAGTCCGTAGCAGTTCAGGCTTCCACCGCTAGATGTCACTTGCGGCAAACGTCAGGCATTAGTGTGCTAACTGGTGTCATCGTACAGCTCCGTGGTTCACATTTGTTTTGAAGTGCTTCCCGCCTTTTCGTTTATTTTTACCATGAAAGGATGCCTGTCGTAAAATGAAAGAACAGTTGGAAGTTGATCCAGACCTTTTTTCGAAGGTCATCACTGGTAACGAAAGTTGGTGCTATGGCTAAGGCCTGGAAACGAAGCAGCAATCAAGTCAGTGGAAGCATCCAACGTCACCACGACCCAAAAAAGCGTATCAAGTGAAATCCAATGCCAAGAGTTTTTCCTTTCATGTGAAAGGAATTCTCCACAAAGAATTTGTTCCTCCTGGTCAAACTGTTAACCAGGCGTTTTACTTGGAAGTCCTGAAGCGTGTGCGAGACAAGGAGAGACGAAAACACGGTGACTGTGGAAGGTAGTGGTTGCATCACGACAATGCACCAGCGCACACCGCCTTGAATGTGAGACAGTTTCTAACCAAGAATGACATGACCCCACTTCCCCACCCTCCCTATTCACCCGATTCCCCACCCCCTGCAACTTTTTTTTTTGTTCCCCCGAATGAAGAAAGTCCTTAAAGGAAAACGTTTTGCAGATGAGGAAGAGGTTAAGAAGAAAATGACAGAGTCATTAAAAAACATAACTTCACAGGAGTTCCAGGATTTCTTTGAACAGGGGAAAACACGTCTGCACCGGTGCATTGCTTCAAATGGAGAATACTTTAAAGGTGATAAGAATATAAACATGCAACAATAAATTAATAAGATTATATGACACAATTCCGGTTATTTGGGGGTTCCCCCTCGTACTAATATATGATGACATGACCGTCAACCTCTTAATACAAACCTAGTTTTCAACAATGTCGTGTAGAATATCTCACAGGAACAGACAAGCAAAGAAAAAGTATCAGATTTGTTTCATACACAAATCGACCCTAAATGCATCCCTAACATATTTGGTGGGTCTTTACGCAAGAACATATATGCATTGGAAGCGACATTCAGAGAATGGATTTTGGGTAGTGTTGGTTTCAACAAAAAGCCGAATTGATACTTTTGATTAAAAAGAATAATGCTGTTTTGTTAAGTTTTCTTGCTTCACGCGCATAGACTTCGTTTGTTACAGTAGTAAATGTTTTCACACGTCTAAATCGACAGCAGGTTCATTATGGCTTAAGTTTGATTATCTGGCTGCAAATGTTGCTCTTTCCCGTTTTGATAATCAATTTCCTTCCTTTGCTAATGTCATTGTTTGTTTAATTGCGTTTTTCCTGTGCTATTAATTAGCGAGACTAATGTGCTTTTATTATTAGCAGCCATTTTTTTTTCTTACCACATTTTGCTCGTTAGTTTTTTTTTTATCTCTCTCTAACCACTATTCTGCCTATT
This sequence comes from Acanthosepion pharaonis, assembly GCA_903632075.3. Classification (NCBI taxonomy): domain Eukaryota; kingdom Metazoa; phylum Mollusca; class Cephalopoda; order Sepiida; family Sepiidae; genus Acanthosepion; species Acanthosepion pharaonis. The sequence continues at coordinate 546,521 of CAHIKZ030000894.1, read as the reverse complement.
TTCTTACTCTGCTTACATTTTTCATACTTAGCACCAATTTTCTTCATTCTCCTTTTAACAGCTCGGTCGTGAAGTTTACAGTTCAATTACTCATGTCTGGTTCATCAAACCCACAACCCAGAATTCATAACAGTGGAAGCATTATTATTATATTATTTCGAACTAATGTTCCCATCTTCAGTACGGCAAAGTAAATAATATAGGAGTTGGTTAAACACTGCAGTTCAACAGTTTGACAATTTTTTTTTTTTAAATTAGACCCAAAAGTCGTTGTTTTGTACTTTAAGTAAGAGAAAATTAATATACATGGTTAAAAAAAAAATTCCATTCCGTTTTCTTGCTTCCCTGATAACTACAATCTTCAAAAATTTTAATGCAACAACAACCGCCATCTTCTATCTTCTGAACTTCCGTTCATCTTAAAAAGAACGTATAAACATAAAATATCTTAAAATAATTGTCGGACTTTGTCCATTTCATAATGTGTGACGTCATTTGCTTACATTTGGATACGCGTCGAGCAGATATGAATGTACGAGAAAAAATCATGGAGAATTGTAGTTTAAAAACAGTAAAATCGATCTTGCTAAACGAAACGCTTCTCGGTGTCTAAATCGGTAAAAGCACGCCAGGCTATATGACAGTTCCGTATAGGATACAGTTTCGATTCCTGTCGGAGGACGCATATTTTCTATGAAAATTTCTCTTACTTTCAGGCCAGTAAATGTCGTTAATACTGTTTATTATAAACAGAGCATTTACTTAAATATTTGTATATAAAAAGAACGTATAAACATAAAATATGTCTATATATATATATATATATATATATATATATATATATATATATATATATAGACATATTTATATGTAATTGACATCACAGGCATAAAATATCGCAACAATTAAGAGATATCTCATACCAACCAATCAGTGGACATGCAATAATGACAAGAGTGTATTTAGTCTAAACTTCGTTTTTATAATAATATCTATATCAACCAAGAGTTCAAAATAATATTGACAATTTCTCATCTCGGAAAAGAAAGTGGAACTGTTAAACGAAATTTACCTTAAGCCTCAATAACAGCTTAGATAATAAATTATTCAAAACGTTGTATTTAGAGGAGACACAATTTTGAGTACCCACCCTTGTTTTTGAAAAATATCATTATCCCATTCATACACGGCATAGATCAGAGTTCGGCAACCCTCAGGCTTCGGGTCATATCCAGCATCCGAAGAATTTTTGTCCAGCCTACTAACTTTTCTGTTGTAAGTAATTTGCATTTTTTGTTGTCTTAGTTGTTGTCCTGCCATTCCTGCAGTAAAATAAAGAAACCTTGTTTAAATAATATAACATCAACTTGTTGTTTTTCCATTTTACCTCCAGACCAAGGCAGTCTTCTGGAAGGAAAGGTCTGAGATTGGGACAATTTCTTAATGTAGGTATTTACCCTGTCTCCCCACTCAGACGAGTTGTAACACAAAGTCAGTTTTTAAGGTGAGGACCCGAGCGCGTACACCTGGGCTAGGAGTAAACATTGTCCGCAGCCCACGCAACCGTCGGTCGCGATGGCCTCGGTGCGAGCACCGATCCCTCTCTCTGGTGCAATGAGAGGGTGCGACCTCTGGCAATTTATTATAATTAGTCGATTTATTATAGTATAAAAATTTTTATTATTATTATTATTATTTTTATTATTATTATTTTATTCATTATTTTTTATTTATATTTATATATATATATATATATATATATATATATATATATATATTATTATTATTTATTAGTTTATTTATTATTTTTATTTGTATTTATATTTTTATATATATTATTATTATTATATTTTTTTCATTATTATTATTATTATTATTATTATCATATTTATTTCGTATTTATTTACTTATTATTTTATTTATTTATTATTTTTTACTTATATTTTATATATATATATATTATTTTTATATTTATTTTTATTTATTTACTTATTTTATTTATTTATTACTTTTTATTTATATTATATTATATTATATATATATTATCATTATTTATTTATTTATTATTTTTATTTATATCTATATATATATATATATATATATTTATTATATTATTATTATTATCATATTTATTTTTATTTATTATTTTATTTATGTATTATTTTGTATTTATATTTATATTTTATTATTATTATTATTATTATTATTATTATTATAGTATACCTATATTTATTATTATTATAGTATTATATTTATTATAACTAATTAATTTATTATAGTATATTTGATATCATGGCCCTCCTCCGAGGCAATGCATAGCTTTCTGGCCCGCTTTCTTCAAAAGGGAGCCGACCCCTGATATAGATGGATATCGCCATAACGAGCTTCAGGTACCAAGCCTAATATATTAGACTATAATATTTTTGTGGCATAAAATAGATTTAGAACTCCTTGCTGTAATACAAAAATATTATAGTTTAATTCGGCTTGGTGTGGATTAAAACCACACCCGACTTGTTTCGCGTCATAAATGGGCCTCACGACAGGAAGTGAACCTGTATTCCATTTTCCATTTACAAAAACCATATTACAATAAACGTGCAATCAATTTACAAATACATGAATTATTCACACAAAACTAATGCAAAGGTTAATGATTTAAATGGCGAGACATCCATCATCGCAATCAATTCAAATAGTATACAAAAACCTCCAGATCCGTTATGAATCAATTGATCCTTGTTTATATAAATTTCTGCCGTATTAGTTGTTATTTTTACTACAAGCTTTCGTCTGTTCCTACAGACATCTTCAGGTATAGAATAGAGATGTTGTTCTTGTTTTTTTCTCTTAGTAATAAGAGGACAACGAAAATATATGTGTTGTTGTATCCGAAAATGCTATTGAAAAAGAGTTATTGGTTTTGGAACGCGCCAAAGCAACGCTGAGTTTGATTTTAAATTTTTAAAGTGTTTGCAGAAATTTATATAAACAAGGATCAATTCATTCATAACGGATCTGGAGGTTTTTGTATACTATTTGAATTGTTTGCGATGATGGATGTCTCGCCATTTAAATCATTAACCTTTGCATTAGTTTTGTGTGAATAATTCATGTATTTGTAAAAACCATATTTAAGACAATTCTGCTACGAGAAGCCATTGTGACAAAGCGAAACTTAATTAGCCTATCGAAAAAAAAGTCTTTATCGGAAAAGGATGTAATTAAAGTGGCCTTGTGCCAGACTACCTTGCTATGTCAATGCTATTAGTACACATTTAAAAATATTTGTTTGTTTGGCTGAATAAGAGGATGATTTTTATGACAAAAGGAAACAAACAGAAGTCGAAAATGCTCTGAGAGGCAACAGAACAAGTTTATTGAACGATTCTTTGAAATGAAATCGAGCGAGATTTACAGACGAATTCGGGGTGTTGTTAACATCAAAAGAAAAGAAACTTTAAAGATTTTTAAGAAAAACACAACGCCTCGAGAAAGCGAAAGAAAAAAAAAATGTTGTAAATTTTCGAACCAGCATTTTAAAATCTGTTTGTTGTCGTTCTTTTTTTCTTTTTTTTTTTTTTTTTTTCATTATTATTTTTTTTTTTTTTTTTTGTTTATTCAAGCAGAAGTTTGTTTCTGGTTTTGGGTAAATAAATCTGTAGCTGGAATATCTAAACGTTTTATGTTCTGGCCGTGAACACACTACTAGGAAAATATCAGTCGATACCATTAACACAGTACTAAAGATCATTACATACACTTCTAGAGGCAGTGTTCGATAAGTTAAAACATACTTAGAATCAGATGGTAGAGTATTAGACTGCTAATTACAAAGTGCGAGGTTTTGAACCCAATATTGAATCGGGGGATACTTAACACGCCTTCCCGTTTCCCAAAATGGGTGGTTACCCCTCTAGGGGAGGGGCACAAGAAGATCCATAAAAGCTGTGATGAAATAGGGGCCTTATAACCAATAATAATGTTTTGGCAAAATCTAAGACAATAGAAACAGGTCACTTATACCAATAAAAGACAGCAGAAATTTCTAGGGTACATAATGAGGAAAGAGGGCTTGGAAAATTTGATACTCACAGGACAGATTGAAAGCAAGAGGGACAACGCACAATGTACCTATTGAGCTTCAGGACGGCGAACAAGGTTTTCGGGAAGATAATAAAAACACAAAATTTATTAAGAGCTGCAGGAAATTGTGGAGAGACATGATCGTCAAGGTTCTGAAGAGACATGGCATATAGATTCTCTCATATCTTCTAAGTCATTTAAGGAACACATATGCTTTACAAAGAATAAAATTAGTATAAAAGATATACACGGACGCATAATTTTATTTTATTTTGTTATTCAAACCTAAAATCCCGAACGTTTGTGTGTATCTTGTTGACATTAACTGGAAGGGACAAAACTGAACACACCACACGGTCACCAGATCTGCGAGCTGACGTCTGGATGGGCTATTGCTCTGGGTTTTTTTATCGATATAGCTAAGGATGTTAGTCTGGCGACATTTTATCTAATGGCATCGAAATTCACGTGTGTTTACCGTGTTAGATTCATTGTTTTGAATTTGCAGTAGCACTTATGCTAAAAAAAAAAAACAGTGTCTTCATATAGGTGGCTCACGGGGTAATAGCCAGAAAAAAAATTTGGTAACCACTGTGTTTGACAATGAAAACTCTAGACCTGTTTGGTAACCATTGCCTATTGACAGCCCCACAATATCATATCGGATTCTTAGTCTATGTAGATAAACTGGGGCAAAGGTTTATCTAATATTACTAAATGTCTCATTGCAATCAACAATGCATCAATAAAGGAAAGCTCGGCGTAGACATATATATATATATATATATATATATATATATATATATATATATATATATATATCAAGTATGTGGTGCAATTCAATTTACATTACATGAATCATTCATACAAAAACAGATATAGAAGTTAATGATTTTTGTTTGAATGATTCATGTAATATATATATATATATATATATATATATACATATATATATATATATATATATATCGGATGTAATATGTTGATTGCTGTTGTTATTTAATAAACTACGGATATATATATACATATATATATATATATATTTTTAAAGATATTTTGTAGGTACAAAATTTAATGATCTAAATAAAAGTATAAAATTTAATATTACACGACATATTAAAAAATTAAAAAAAAACAACAAGGGGGAAGCAACCTGTTTCGATCCCGCTCTTCAGGCTTCAACGGGAGATTCAAAATTAATACAGAAAAATGTACAATAAAGGAATTGGTGGGGAAAAAAAAAAAAAATATATATATATATATATATATATATATATAGAATTTAATATTAAATTTTATACTTTTATTTCGATCATGTATATATATATATATATATATATATATATATATATATATACATCCGTAGTTTATTAAATAACACCAGCAACCAACATATTACATCTGATGCTTGCATCTACCAAATCTCATGCAACAACTGTGACTTAAAATATGTGGGTGAAACATGTAGGTCCGTAAAATCTCGTGTTTTCGAACATAAACGAGATATTCGCCTCGGAAATTTAAACAATGCTATAGTTGTACACACAACTAAAGCTGACCATAATTTTGATTCTGTGAAGATTTTAAAATATATTCATAATAAAAATCTTAGACGGATTTATGAGGCAGGCATAATATCTATCTCACGCACGGTGAATACTAGACCCGGCTTCTTTAATATTTCCCCTTTTCTAGCAAGATTAATGCTCGACAAACGTACATATAAATTTTAGATTAAAATAAAATTCTTTTCATTTTTCATTCAAAATACTCTATTTTAGGAATACGTTTTCACAACATCGCCCACGTGACGCCGACGTGATCATATTGAAACGGAACGCTGATCTTGAAAAATTTCAGTTATCTGTTTGGATTATGTCCATCGTCTTTTCATGTTGAATTAAATATAGTCTAATGTTAATTAGGTTTTATGAATATGTCCTGAAGATGGTCTACTAGACCGAAACGTCAGACGTTGACATTATATTAACATTAAAACAGCATAATTGCATATTAGGATTTTTGTTTGTTTTTCCGTATATTTTCTTCATATATATATATATATATATATATATATATATATATATATATATATATATATATATATATATATATATCTCTCCGTCGTATACGACGTATGAGGGTTAAGTAGCCCAGAGAGCAGAACATATGATTTGGTTATAGTGGTGAATGTTTTGGACAGAACCAACTACACTTTTTGAAGTGCGTTACGTGCCACAAGCTTCCCAAACAACCCTCAGCAGTTCGAGTTCGAATACCAGTCGAATCCCTCACTTACGTACTAATACCCTTGGGAAAGGTATTAATCCTCTTCTTATCTGTCCAGTTATGGGTAAAATAGCAGACTGGGTTCTATAGCCTTGGATGGCAACTGGTCTAGGAGAAGGACAACTCTGAATATATATATATATATTGAAGACCATCTTCAAGACATATTCATAAAACATAATTAACATTAGACTATATTTAATTCAACATGAAAAGACGATGGACATGAGAGTAAGACTAATCAAAACAGATGACTGAATTTTTTCAAGATCAGCGTTCCGTTTCGCTATATATATATATGGAAGTAGACAATATGTAACAGTTCGAATTTCGCTTCTAAGTCTTTTGTCTTTCTACTTAGTCAAAATGGTATAGACCATTATTTATGAAATATTAGTAAAGCATATCGTTCGGATGAATTGGGTACGTGTTGTGGTACGATCCACCTAATTTACATAGTGGAGTACCGACCATATAAATAGGGGTTGGTACCGGGAAGACGAGGGGAGAAGTAAGAAGAGATCCAATCGAGAGACTCTGCCCGACTGCGATTAAGTCAACCCATTCTACAGGAACAGTCTTCCCAAGAATATACCAAAACTAACTGTAAATATTGTGTACCTTTTCCTTGTTTCAATACATTTTGTTTACGTACATTTTGTGTTGTATTATTATTATTCCATGCTTATCCAAGCTTCAACAGTACGTTAATGTTATGTAATGGTTAACAAGCTTGTCTCGCGAGAACAATTACAGTTGAGTTCAATTCTCACAGGGTGTTCCATACTTTCGGCCTTGTGCCACATCTAAGCCAATCTTAGCCAATCACTATCGGTCGTGCGAAGTAATGAAGGAAAAAACAAACTTAAATTTTAATAGGATAAGTAATTACTTAAAATGATTACCACAAGACTCGAATCTATTGCAATTACTCTTTTAGTAAACTTCTAAAATCCTTATGCATTTTGTACCTTATATCAGGTCATCCCATAAGTTCTGTCCGAATTTTACCTTTTTTTAAAATGAACGAAATTTAAAGAGTATTTTATAATGTCTAATGGAGCTGAACATTATTTTTATGTTTAGATGCATTTAAACTGATCAAATTTTATTTCAAAGAACAATAAAATTAAATTTTGTTTGATTAAAACCCTGCTAACATGGAAGTACCCAAGAATCATTTGAGGCATATAATGCTTTATGAGTTTAAGAAAGGAAACTCAGCAACCGAAGCGGCTAGAAACATTCACTCAGTTTATGGAGAGGAATGTGTGAATGAAAAAAACTTGCAGAAGATGGTTTGCAAAATTCAGAGGTTGAGATTTCACCCTTGAAGGTGAAGATTGAACCGGGCGTCCAGTTGAGTTTGATGAAAAGCTTCCTGAAGCAGCCCTTGAAGAAAATCCTGCTTTATCAGTTGAGGAATTGGCAGTGGTTCTCAGTTCAAACCATACAACTGTTCATCGTCATCTTCAACAACTTGGAAAAGTTCCTAAACTTGGAAAATGGGTGCCTCATGAATTGTCTGAAAACAACCTCAAATCCCAAGTTGACATCTGCTCTTCTCTCCATTCTCATCAACTTGTTTCACCTTTTTGGATAGACTTGTGACTGGCGACGAAAAATGGATCTTTTATCGAAATGTTAAGCGTCGTAGACAGTGGCTTGGTAAAGGGAAGGACTGATCACAGCCGAGAAGGAACTTCATGGCAAAAGGTTCTTCTTTCAATCTGATGGGATCGCTAAGGAATAATCCACTTTGAATTCTTACCACCTAATGCAACAATTAATGCTCAAATATACTGTCAGCAATTAGAGCGTTTGAACCAAGCTTTGAGGAAAAAAGACCTGCTCTAGTGAATTGAAAAGAGGTGATGTTTCATCAGGACAATGCGCGACCCCACACAGCAAGAATCACCTCACAAAAGATCGAAGAACTTGGTTGGGAGAAAATTCCTCATCCACCTTATTCTCCCGATCTTGCTCCTTCAGACTACCATTTGTTTTGTAGCTTACAGAATCATTTGGAAGAAACAACTTTTGTAACATAGGAAGAGGTTAAAACTGACATTTGTGAGTTCTTCGAATCGAAGCCAAAAGAATTTTACAGTAATGGAATTAGTAAGCTTGTTAATAGATGGAAGGAAGTCATAGATAATCAGGGAAAATACATTGTTGATTGAATCTGTAATTAAATGTAACATTTGGTCACTTGTTTTCTTTATTCAAAATTCGGACAGATAAAATGCTTGCATATATATATAAGTACTCTCTACTACTCATAAACGTAAGTAATACGTTGAAACATTTATAAATAAACCAAAAGAATTATGTATGCATGACGGAACGACAATCTTCACACAGAGTAAGTTAAACGTTTACTCCTACAGATATCGATGCACATATTGACTCACACGCATACCATCCCATTGACGTGTATGCAGGAATACGCATGCTCTCAGTGAAAACGAGACAATGCAACTACTGCGCATGGTCTCTTCGCCTCAGTCAATGAAATACTTTCTTTCCAGTTGGGCGAACCAGATCATTTTTTTTTATCATTATTCAGAGAAAGGAAGAAAAACAGTTTGTTAGATTGTGGATTAGAGAATGTGGTAAATTGAAATAACAAAGACGTTCTTCCGCTTGGGAGAAATAGATGCGAATGCATTAAGTTTTCTTGAGCTGGAAGTAATGCATCGATAGCATTACATTGGCTTCGTTTAACTCTTGATTTTTCTCTAATATTTACTACTTTGATTTCTTTCTTTTCTATTAGTTTGTAATCCGAGAAAACGTGAAGGACTTAAAACTATGAGTATAAATAATAACACATCATTTTTCTCCCTTTTTCGGTCAATTGATAGACATTGAAAAGAAATAGATAATGAAAGGAATGAAATAAATATAAAGTAAAATGAATGTGATAGATAGATAGAGAGAGAGAGAGGGGGGGGGAATAAACGAATGAGATAGATAGATAGATAGATAGATAGATAGATAGATAGATAGATAGATAGATAGAGACACAGAGAGAAACGAACGACATAGATAGATAGATAGATAGATAGATAGATAGATAGAGAGGTGGGGGGAATAAACGAATGAGATAGATAGATAGATAGATAGATAGATAGATAGATAGATAGATATAAACGATAGATAGATAGATATATAGATAGATAGATAGATAGATAGAGAGAGGAGGGAATAAACGAATGAGATAGATAGATAGATAGATAGATAGATAGATAGATAGATAGATAGATAGATAGAAACGAAAACATAAGATAGATAGATAGATAGATAGATAGATAGATAGATAGATAGAGAGAGAGAGAGGTGGGGGGAATAAAAACGAATGAGATAGATAGATAAATATATAGAGAGAGGGGGGAACTAAAACGAATGAGATAGATAGATAGATAGATAGATAGATAGATAGATAGATAGATAGATAGATAGATAAACGATAGATAGATAGATAGATAGATAGATAGATAGATAGATAGATAGATAGATAGATAGGTGGGGGGAATAAACGAATGAGATAGATAGATAGATAGATAGATAGATAGATAGATAGATAGATAGATAGATAGATAGATATATAAACGAAGGATAGATAGATAGATAGATAGATAGATAGATAGATAGATAGAAACGAACGACATAGATAGATAGATAGATAGATAGATAGATAGATAGATAGATAGAGAGAGAGAGAGAGGGTGGGGAATAAACGAATGAGATAGATAGATAGATAGATAGATAGATAGATAGATAGATAGATGATGAGATAGATATAGAGACAGAGACACAGAGAGAAACGAACGAGATAGATAGATAAATAGATAGAGAGAGAGGGGGGGAACTAAAACGAATGAGATAGATAGATAGATAGATAGATAGATATAAACGATAGATAGATAGATAGATAGATAGATAGATAGATAGATAGATAATCAACACATGTGGCCTGATGATTGCGTTTAGCATGAAACAGTCTCTTTAAAACTATATATATATATATATATATATATATATATATATATATATATATATAAGTATGAATTCAAGTGACAGTTTTGACCTACTCAGGGTTTTGCATGGAAACGCTCAACTGGGCCAAATATTTGGCAAATCTATTGAACTCATCAGATCCCATATTTATACACATTCTGAACGAAAGAACGCTAATTCTAATTTTCAGATTTATAATACGCTATTGTTTCTATCCCTTTTCAGCGATTCGATACGAAACTCATGAGTCGGCCAAGTCTAATTTATTAAATATGTCAACTCTAGCTATTTTGATTATTGTTGTCCTAACGAATCTTTCTGAAAAAAGTGTTGCACGAAAAGGTTTCTTTTAAAAATAATTCTTTCATTTTTTCAACCCATATATATATATATATATATATATATATTTATATATATATATATATATATATATATATATGTGTGTGTGTGTATTTAGGCAGCAATTCTTCTTTCATGCACATTTCAATGAATACGACAGACAAGGTACATTTATTTAGTTTTTAATACAATTTCTCATGCGATCTAATAAGGCAGGTAATAGCAACGGCGAGAATAAAAACATAAACAATAATATTAATATAAAAACATAAACAATAATATTAATATATTATTTACGTATTTAAATGCTCATTAAGGAATTGTGATCCTGATCAATCAAAATTCGTAAATAATTATATAGGCCACACTACAACATGTTTGACACGCAGACTCACTCTACACCTTTCTGACCATAGCTCAATTAGATCTCATTTAAATATTCATGGAGACCTACCGGACACTATTCGTAACATACTTGTTGACAACACTAATATAACAGCGTCATCTACATCTACAAAAAGGCTAAAAATAATTGGAGCCTTATTAATAAAAACAAAAACAAAAACTTAATAATATTAACTTTGAACATGAACACAATATCTTGACTGTGTTTTGAAAAATGAAAGCATTTTATAAAACATACATACAACAAATTATTTCTTATTTAACAGTTAAAATATTTCATCCTTGAAAATGGCTAAATGTATAGCCGAAAGCGCTCGGATAAAAAGAACATTCGGACAGTTTTTTATATAATTTATCATCGGAAAAGAAGAAAAAATAT
>CAHIKZ030000894.1:492500-525000 GCA_903632075.3 Acanthosepion pharaonis | reverse complement strand
GTTTCTTTAAATTATCATTTCTTAATGTCCAACTCTTTATATCTATCTTCTCATCTGCTTGAATGATTTTTATTATTATTTTTTTTATCACTGCTGCTACTTCGCGTTCTCTATCTTTCTCTCTTTTATTCTTTCTTTTTATCTGTCTATCTATCTTTCTCGTTTTCTCGTTCTTTCTCTTTTTCTTTTACTCTCGACTCTCTTCCTTTCTCTCTTTTCTCTTTTTTCTTCTTTCTCTTCCTCTTTTTCACTCTTTCTCTTATTCTCTCATTCTCTTCCTCTCATTTTCTCTTACGTTTCCTTTTTCACTCACTCTCTCTCTATTTTTGTATCTATCTGTATCACTTTTTCTTTCGGTCTCTCTCTCTCTCTCTCTCTCTCTCTCTCTCTCTCTCTCTCTCTCTCTCTCATTACCCTGTTCTTCTTACACTTTTGTTACTATATTCTTCTAGACTTATACCAATACGGAAAAGTTATAGCGTTAATAGTAAGAATGGTAATAATAGATGAACTTCGCCCCAGGGACATCTACAATGACCACCCACCTCCGAATCGGACGCGGAATATCCGAGGCCGGGTTTCGAAACTCCTAATTTTTCTAACTGTAAATTTGTTGCATTTTTTTTTTATTTTACAAAAAAATATACGCTTTTCTTTTAATTTAATCTCCTTCCAATTCACTATTCCTTCTGCTTCTTTTCCTCCTCCCACTTCCTCAGCTTCTTCTTCTCACCTCCTCACTTCTCCTCCTCCTCACTTATCCTTCTCCTCCTCCTCACTTCTACTTCTCTTCATTTCTTCTTTTTTCACTTCATCTTCTTGTCCTACACCTCCTCCTCCACACTACCTCTCCTCCTCCCCACTTCTTCTAATTTCTCTTCTTGTGGAGAGCCATGACCACCTAGGTCCACGTGAATGCACACGGCACACAGAAGAAGATATGTCCAATTATATCTATGACCAGACGTTAAATGTACTTTGTCGTATACTAAGAAGTTCTGAAAATTATGCCTCCGACAGAAATCGATCCTGCATCCATTTTTCCCCCGTCAGGAAAACCACTTTTTGAGCCAAATGGTGCCTTTACCAATTCGGCCACCCAGACTAGCCTGACAGGGCAAGGTTGGAATTACCTATTTAAGGAAAGCACATTTCTCCTTGGGACTTCTATGAATCAATATTTACTAGCTTAGGTTTCGTAACGTTTTGAAAGGATTTTTTCCCTTACATCTTGTTTGTTTGCTTTTTAAAACAGGGATAGCAACGTGACAGTTCAGTTAGTCAGTTTCGTCATGATACACGCTTAAGCGATCATGTATCTTTCGATACATGACTGATGAGGCAGATTTTTTCCGCAGTAGCTTGCCATTTATTTCTGAGGTAGATCAGTTGCTATCCAATGTTATAGAACCCAGTCTGTCCTGCTATTTACCCATAGTTGGGGGTAGAAGAAGAGGATTCATACCTTTCCTAAGGGTATTGGCACGTAAGCGAATGTAATGGATTCGACTGGAATTCGAACTCGGCTTACTGATTCCTCAATCCGTGCCTCCTAGTCAGTTATGTACCATGCGTGATAAACGCTTAGGCGATCATGTATCTTTCGATACATGACTGACGAGGCAGATTTTTTCCCGTAGTAGGTTGCCTTTTCTTTCTTCAGTAGATCAGTTGTTATCCAAGGCTATTGTTATACTGGAACACACCTATTCTATAGTTAATAGACTCTCCCACCTATAATAAGTAGGAGTAGTAGCAGTCGCCAGGCGCTCAGTGAGTTGGTCTGAGTTCAGTCTGAAATCGGACGACCAGCTGACCGGTTGAACTCTCTGTCTTCGGGCGGGAAGGAACCCGAAAGAGGCTACGCCGAAGGGCGGATTATCTTTCGGGGAGGTAAACTGACCCTGAACCCGTTTATACGAGTTCAATGGGTATATTTTTGGCCTAGCCCACGGGCTCGGAGATCCCACGTTAAACCGGCCTTGTGCCACATGATGCCCTTGTGGGGGGAGGTGACTAAATACTCTCAGTGAGTTGGTCAGTCAGTCGATGTCGGACGACCGTTAGTCGGATATTAAAGTATCAGCCACCACAACTAGATTGCTGCGTCATTAACTATTATATCAAGTTTCTAAAGTTTTGTACGTCGAACCTATTTAAGGACCGACTTGTGAAATACAAGCCTCCACTGTGAAACTACTCTATAACAGCTATAGAACCTAGTCTGTCCTGCTATTTATCCATAGTTGGAGATAGAAGAAGAGGATTCATACCTTTCTCAAGGGTATTAGCGCGTAAGTGAATGTAATGGAATCGAGTGGAACTCGAACTCGGCTCTCCGATTCCTCAATCCGAGCCACTACCTATACTCTAAAAATAACGGTTATAGCAATAATGATGCAAATAAGAAGAAATCCTTTCAAAAATTACTTTTTCTTCTGTTATTTTTTACAATCGTTGATTTAGTTTGGCTGGTAAAATTCTTTATTTCTCCGTTATGTTTCATTTGAGATGTTTTCTGGGTATATTTCATCCGTTTCATTCTGTGACTTGTCAGCGCTATACTGAGAAAGTGTTATACTGAATGTAACAATGCCATCCATTGCTCTACAACATGACGTGGGACCGAGTGGCTCACGGTGACACAAAATTTCGTTGCTGCATCGTATAAAAAACCCACGAGGACGCAAATTTGTTGAAGACTTCGATTGATTTCTTCCTGGTTTATTTTCCCGCTCCTGTGAATTGTCTTAGCGGTAGACTATTAAACTGCTCCCTACAGGGGTGACATCTTAATTCCGCCAGCAACCGGCTGACCCACGGATCAGCTCGAACGTTCCGCTTACCCTCTTCTCTCACTCAGTTTAACTGCCTCCGTGAAACTCGCCTGTAAACTCTGCCGTCCCCAAATTCATACTCAAATTCTTCCTTTTATATGGCGCATTTTGTATGGTGGAACACTTCCGGTTCCGGTCCGAGAGGCTTCTAGAATCACGTAGTGTCTTCTAGAAAAGACCAAATTTCTCCCGAACCATCTCAAATCGGAAGTCCTTCATCATTTATTTATTTATTTAGCGGATCAGATTCCTAGCTTAATTATAACTAGCATTGGTCGATCGCTTTTCACTTGTGAAAGCCTGACGTGCCCCTTAGCCGTGTTGACTTTTCTCATTGAGGGGTCGACTTTAAAAGCTTTTCACAGAATAACGTCTGTTGTTTGGCAACTGGATGACTAATTAGCTTACATGGTAGTAATTTCTACTATTGATAAAAATTCTTTCTTTTTTCTTTTCTTATTTTCTTAAATTAAGTTTTATTTTTAAAAGAGCCCAATATAAATTTGCGCTGAAATTTATCACATGCCACCCAATATATAACATGATTACTACACTGAGCGAGTACACATGAATGGTAAAAATGTTTCAGCTTGTCACACGTCCCAATGTTACGATTGTCAATGGCCGACATCTAAATCTCGTTGCATCTCAGATCTTATATTTCACGTATTTTCACGTGCCCTAATATTGTTCTACACTTTCTTTTTTATGTAGATTAGGATGTGTGAAAGTAAAGTTTGTAGGAGGATGACGTCAGTAGCATTAGTTGGCGCAAGATCTTAACCCAACAATCCAACAATATATATCGTGTGTGTGTGTGTATGTGTGTGTGAAATGAAGCGTGAGTGTATTAAAATAAGAAAGGCCTGCATGTGTGCATCTGTTCGTGAAAGTACTTTTATATATGCATGCACATGCGATTATAAATATGTGTGCACACACAGACACACACACATAGGTATATAGATGTAAGTAGATATATATTTATGAGTTTGTATATCGGCACATATATATATTTATATCTTTATAAGAGGCTTGCCAAGGTTTGAGAAGATTATGGAAATATTTGTGTATATGTAAATGCATTTTCTGCTGTGTGCATGTTTCTTTATGTGAGTGATCGCTCTCGCGTGTGGGTGTGTGCGATATTGTCAATGTGTATTCGTTATTTTCTTGCTGCACCGTCTCAAGACCGAAGTAATATGTGATTTTCTTTATCGCGAATTGCGTTTGTAGCCTCGTGAGAAGACAAGGATAAATCTTGGTTCTGGTAAAAGCCGTACGTTTTCAAAGGTCACATGTTCTTGAAGGATCCGGAAAGAAAAGAAGAAGAAGAAGAAGAAGAAGAAGAAGAAGAAGAAGAAGAAGAAGAAGAAGAAGAAGAAGAATAAAGAAGAAGAAGAAGAAGAAGAAGAAGAAGAAGAAGAAGAAGAAGAAGAAGAAGAAGAAGAAGAAGAAGAAGAAGAAGAAGAAGAAGAAGAAGAAGAAGAAGAAGAAGAAGAAGAAGAAGGAAGAAGAAGAAGAAGAAGAAGAAGAAGAAGAAGAAGAAGAAGAAGAAGAAGAAGAAGAAGAAGAAGAAGAAGAAGAAGAAGAAGGTTAGCCAAAGAAGAAGTAAAGAAGAAGAAGAAGAAGAAGAAGAAGAAGAAGAAGAAGAAGAAGAAGAAGAAGAAGAAGAAGAAGAAGAAGAAGAAGAAGAAGAAGAAGAAGAAGAAGAAGAAGAAGAAGAAGAAGAAGAAGAAGAAGAAGAAGAAGAAGAAGAAGAAGAAGAAGAAGAAGAAGAAGAAGAAGAAGAAGAAGAAGAAGAAGAAGAAGAAGAAGAAGAAGAAGAAGAAGAAGAAGAAGAAGAAGAAGAAGAAGAAGAAGAAGAAGAAGAAGAAGAAGAAGAAGAAGAAGAAGAAGAAGAAGAAGAAGAAGAAGAAGAAGAAGAAGAAGAAGAAGAAGAAGAAGAAGAAGAAGAAGAAGAAGAAGAAGAAGAAGAAGAAGAAGAAGAAGAAGAAGAAGAAGAAGAAGAAGAAGAAGAAGAAGAAGAAGAAGAAGAAGAAGAAGAAGAAGAAGAAGAAGAAGAAGAAGAAGAAGAAGAAGAAGAAGAAGAAGAAGAAGAAGAAGAAGAAGAAGAAGAAGAAGAAGAAGAAGAAGAAGAAGAAGAAGAAGAAGAAGAAGAAGAAGAAGAAGAAGAAGAAGAAGAAGAAGAAGAAGAAGAAGAAGAAGAAGAAGAAGAAGAAGAAGAAGAAGAAGAAGAAGAAGAAGAAGAAGAAGAAGAAGAAGAAGAAGAAGAAGAAGAAGAAGAAGAAGAAGAAGAAGAAGAAGAAGAAGAAGAAGAAGAAGAAGAAGAAGAAGAAGAAGAAGAAGAAGAAGAAGAAGAAGAAGAAGAAGAAGAAGAAGAAGAAGAAGAAGAAGAAGAAGAAGAAGAAGAAGAAGAAGAAGAAGAAGAAGAAGAAGAAGAAGAAGAAGAAGAAGAAGAAGAAGAAGAAGAAGAAGAAGAAGAAGAAGAAGAAGAAGAAGAAGAAGAAGAAGAAGAAGAAGAAGAAGAAGAAGAAGAAGAAGAAGAAAAGAAGAAGAAGAAGAAGAAGAAGAAGAAGAAGAAGAAGAAGAAGAAGAAGAAAAGAAGAAGAAGAAGAAGAAGAAGAAGAAGAAGAAGGTTGTTGCAAAGAAGAAGAAGAAGAAGAAGAAGAAGAAGAAGAAGAAGAAGAAGAAGAAGAAGAAGAAGAAGAAGAAGAAGAAGAAGAAGAAGAAGAAGAAGAAGAAGAAGAAGAAGAAGAAGAAGAAGAAGAAGAAGAAGAAGAAGAAGAAGAAGAAGAAGAAGAAGAAGAAGAAGAAGAAGAAGAAGAAGAAGAAGAAGAAGAAGAAGAAGAAGAAGAAGAAGAAGAAGAAGAAGAAGAAGAAGAAGAAGAAGAAGAAGAAGAAGAAGAAGAAGAAGAAGAAGAAGAAGAAGAAGAAGAAGAAGAAGAAGAAGAAGAAGAAGAAGAAGAAGAAGAAGAAGAAGAAGAAGAAGAAGAAGAAGAAGAAGAAGAAGAAGAAGAAGAAGAAGAAGAAGAAGAAGAAGAAGAAGAAGAAGAAGAAGAAAGAAGAAGAAGAAGAAGAAGAAGAAGAAGAAGAAGAAGAAGAAGAAGAAGAAGAAGAAGAAGAAGAAGAAGAAGAAGAAGAAGAAGAAGAAGAAGAAGAAGAAGAAGAAGAAGAAGAAGAAGAAGAAGAAGAAGAAGAAGAAGAAGAAGAAGAAGAAGAAGAAGAAGAAGAAGAAGAAGAAGAAGAAGAAGAAGAAGAAGAAGAAGAAGAAGAAGAAGAAGCTAAGAAGAAGAAGAAGAAGAAGAAGAAGAAGAAGAAGAAGAAGAAGAAGAAGAAGAAGAAGAAGAAGAAGAAGAAGAAGAAGAAGAAGAAGAAGAAGAAGAAGAAGAAGAAGAAGAAGAAGAAGAAGAAGAAGAAGAAGAAGAAGAAGAAGAAGAAGAAGAAGAAGAAGAAGAAGAAGAAGAAGAAGAAGAAGAAGAAGAAGAAGAAGAAGAAGAAGAAGAAGAAGAAGAAGAAGAAGAAGAAGAAGAAGAAGAAGAAGAAGAAGAAGAAGAAGAAGAAGAAGAAGAAGAAGAAGAAGAAGAAGAAGAAGAAGAAGAAGAAGAAGAAGAAGAAGAAGAAGAAGAAGAAGAAGAAGAAGAAGAAGAAGAAGAAGAAGAAGAAGAAGAAGAAGAAGAAGAAGAAGAAGAAGAAGAAGAAGAAGAAGAAGAAGAAGAAGAAGAAGAAGAAGAAGAAGAAGAAGAAGAAGAAGAAGAAGAAGAAGAAGAAGAAGAAGAAGAAGAAGAAGAAGAAGAAGAAGAAGAAGAAGAAGAAGAAGAAGAAGAAGAAGAAGAAGAAGAAGAAGAAGAAGAAGAAGAAGAAGAAGAAGAAGAAACGGGATGAAAGTAAATAGGAAAAGATAAAATCAATGAAGTAGCATTACAAAGAAAGGCAGGGAGGGAGGGAGGAAGATTATTTAATTCAAGCATAAGGAATGGAAAAGAAAGAAAGAAAGAAAGAAAGAAAGAAAGAAAGAAAGAATATTTAATTTAAATATAAAGAAAGGAAAATAAATAAAGGGAGGACAGAAAAAAGATTATTCAGTTTAGATATAAGGAACTGGAAAGAAAGAAAGAAAGAAAGAAAGAAAGAAAGAAAGAAAAGGTAGGCGTAAAGAAAGAAAGGAAGAAATAAATAAATAAGAAAGAAAGAAAGAAAGAAAGAAAGAAAGAAAGAAAGAAGATAGGCGTAAAGAAAGAAAATGGATGTAGGCGTAAATAAAGAAATAAAACGTAGAAAATAAACGAAGGAAGGCGTAAAAAAGAAAGAAAAAAGAAAGAAAGAAAGAAAGAAAAGAAAGAAAGAAAAGAAAGAAAGAAAAATGAAGAAAGAATTTAAAATATAAAAGAACGGAAAATAAAACAAAGGAGGACAGAAAAAAGATTATTCAGTTTAGATATAAGGAACCAAAAAGAAAGAAAGAAAGAAAGAAAAAAAGAAAAGAAAGAAAGAAAAAAGAAAGAAAGAAAGGTAGGCGTAAAGAAAGAAAAAGAAATAAATAAATAAGAAAGAAAGAAAGAAAGGTAGGCGTAAAGAAAGAAAGGAAGAAATAAATAAATAAGAAAGAAAGAAAGAAAGAAAGAAAGAAGATAGGCGTAAAGAAAGAAAATGGATGTAGGCGTAAATAAAGAAATAAAACGTAGAAAATAAACGAAGGTAGGCGTAAAAAAAGAAAGAAAGAAAGAAAGAAAGAAAGAAAGAAAGAAAGAAAGAAAGAAAGAAAGAAAGAAAGAATATTTAATTTAAATATAAAGAACGGAAAATAAACAAAGGGAGGACAGAAAAAAGATTATTCAGTTTAGATATAAGGAACTGGGAAGAAAGAAAGAAAGAAAGAAAGAAAGAAAGAAAGAAAGAAAGAAAGAAAGAAAGAAAGGTAGGCGTAAAGAAAGAAAGGAAGAAATAAATAAATAAGAAAGAAAGAAAGAAAGAAAGAAAGAAAGAAAGAAAGAAAGGTAGACGTAAAGAAAGAAAGGAAGAAATAAATAAGAAAGAAAGAAAGAAAGAAAGAAAGAAGATAGGCGTAAACAAAGAAAATGGATGTAGGCGTAAATAAAGAAATAAAACGTAGAAAATAAACGAAGGTAGGCGTAAAGAACGAAAGAAAGAAGGAAAGAAAGAAAGAAAGAAAGAATATTTAATTTAAATATAAAGAAAGGAAAATAAACAAAGGGAGGAGAGAAAAAAGATTATTCAGTTTAGATATAAGGAACTGGAAAGAAAGAAAAAAAGAAAGAAAGAAAGAAAGAAAGAAAGAAAGAAAGGAAGAAAGAAAGAAAGAAAGAAAGAAAGAAAGAAAGAAAGAAAGAAAGGTAGGCGTAAAGAAAGAAAAGGAAGAAATAAATAAAAATAAAAGAAAGAAAGAAAGAAAGAAAGAAAGAAAGAAAGAAAGAAAAAAAGAAAGAAAGGTAGGCGTAAAGAAAGAAAGGAAGAAATAAATAAATAAGAAAGAAAGAAAGAAAGAAAGAAAGAAAGAAAGAAAGAAAAAAGAAAGAAAGGTAGGCGTAAAGAAAGAAAGGAAGAAATAAATAAATAAGAAAGAAAGAAAGAAGATAGGCGTAAAGAAAAAAATGGATGTAGGCGTAAATAAAGAAATAAAACGTAGAAAATAAACGAAGGTAGGCGTAAAGAAAGAAAGAAAGAATGAAAGTTAGAAAGAAAGAAAGAAAGAAAGAAAGAAAGAAAGAATATTTAATTTAAATATAAAGAAAGGAAAATAAACAAAGGGAGGAGAGAAAAAAGATTATTCAGTTTAGATATAAGGAACTGGAAAGAAAGAAAGAAAGAAAGAAAGAAAGGTAGTCGTAAAGAAAGAAAGGAAGAAATAAATAAATAAATAAGAAAGAAAGAAAGAAAGAAAGGTAGGCGTAAAGAAAGAAAGGAAGAAATAAATAAATAAGAAAGAAAGAAAGAAAGAAAGAGAAAGAAAGAAAGGTAGGCGTAAAGAAAGAAAGGAAGAAATAAATAAATAAGAAAGAAAGAAAGAAGATAGGCGTAAAGAAAAAAAATGGATGTAGGCGTAAATAAAGAAATAAAACGTAGAAAATAAAGAAGGTAGGCGTAAAGAAAGAAAGAAAAAAGAAAGAAAGAAAGAAAGAAAGAAAGAAAGAAAATGGATGAAGGCGTAAATAAAGAAATAAAACGTAGAAAATAAACGAAGGTAGGCGTAAAGAAAGAAAGAAAAAAGAAAGAAAGTTAGAAAGAAAGAAAGAAAGAAAGAAAAAAGAAAGAAAGAAAGAAGAAAGAAAAAAGAAAGAAAGTTAGAAAGAAAGAAAGAAAGAAAGAAAGAAATATTATTCAATTTAGATATAAGCAACAAAGAAGAAGGAATAAAACAGAACAAACAAGGAACGAAAAAAAGAAAAACAGATTATTTAATTTTGATGTAAGGAACAAGAAAGAAAGAAATAAAGCTTATTCAATTTCAGATAGCGGCTTGGATTGAGAAATCGGAGAGCCGAGTTCGAATTCCAATCGAATCCATTATATTCACTTACGATCTAATACCCTTGGGAAAGGTGTGAATTCTCTTCTTCTCCCATCAGCTATGGGTAAATAGCAGAACAGGCCGGGTTTTATAGCCTTTGATGTCAACTTGTCTATCGCAGAAGGAAATGGCAACCTACTGCGGGAAAAATATGCCTCGTCAGTCATGTATCGAAAGATACATAATCGCCTAAACATGTATTATGCATGGTACGGTGGAGTAATTGATAGCGGCTCGGGTTTAGGAATCGGAGAGCCGAGTTCGAATTCCCGTCGAATCCATTACATTCACTTGCGTGCTAATACCCTGCATTTACCATCCAGCTATAGGTAAATAGCAGAACAGACTTGGGTGGCAACTGGTCTATATAAGAAAGGGTAACCTACTACGGGAAAAAAAATCTGCCTCGTCAGTCATGTATCGAAAGATACATGATCGCTTAAGCGTGTATCACGCAGGGCACATAACTGACGCAAATAATGAAGAGATGAACATGAGGGAAGGAAAGATTATTCATTCAAAAATAAGAAAAAAAAAAAAAAAATGAAGAAAGCTACGTAAAAATTAAAAAGAAAGATCTTGAAAAAAAAAAATAATACGAAGAGCGGACCCTGTATATATAAGGAGAGGTAAAGAAATAAGGAGATAGTATAAATTTAACGGCTTAA
This sequence comes from Acanthosepion pharaonis, assembly GCA_903632075.3. Lineage (NCBI taxonomy): Eukaryota > Metazoa > Mollusca > Cephalopoda > Sepiida > Sepiidae > Acanthosepion > Acanthosepion pharaonis. The sequence continues at coordinate 514,966 of CAHIKZ030000894.1, read as the reverse complement.
AATAATAGTAAAGGAAAGAAAGGTTGAGGCATTGAGAATGAATGGCGTTTAGAAAAGGAAATCATAAAACTGAAGAGAGATGGACAAGAAGTGGATAGAAGGAACAGTGTATCCAAATAAAATAAGGCTCCAAAAGAACGTAGCACTTCAATTCGATCGAAGAGGAAGTAAATCTTTGATTACCGCAGGCAAAAATAAAACCTTTGCTATAAACGAGAAGAAAAGATTGAAAAAGAAATGGATGGAATGAAGTGGAAAAAAAAAATGAGCAAACGAACAAAAAATATTAAAGAAACTGGGTGGGGGGCGTAAGACAGAAATTAGAAATGGGAGATCGAAAGGTCATCACGTGTTTCAGGAATCCTTTAAAAACCTATTGTCTTTTACAAATCTTGTAATTCTCAGCATGGATTCCTAATTAGTTTGTTGTCGATTCTTCCTTCTTTTTTTTCTTTTTTTCCTTTTTTCTTGTTCAATAATATTCTCTTTTTTGTTGTTGTTGTTGTTGTTGTTGTGAAACTTTATCAGTCTTTCGAATTCCTCAGTTGCTATTTTTAAAACATTCGTTGCAACGCGAACGTCTTTTTTTCATATTTGCTTGTCAACTGACTACTGTCACTTCTAGATTTCCGCGATAGGGCTTCTTCAACGGGACTTTTTGCTTCTAATACCAAATGCCAAGAAGTCATTTGGCAGTGAAGCTGTCAGTGCGTTACTGCTTTCTTTTATAAATAAATCAATAAACTTTGATGTGGGAGATTGATAATGCACTTGGCCTCATGTTTGAGCCTGGTTTTGACTTGAGATAAAAGTAAGACTCTGTCAAAGCTATACTCCATATTAGAAAAGCTCAAACGAGAAAGTGAAAAGTCAATTAAAAAACCTTTTCGTTAAATGGCCAGCTAAATTTTATTTTAATTATTTTAACAGTGCAGAGAAAACGGGGAAAGCCTTGAGGAAAACGAATTGCTAAGTTTAAGCGAATAGTTAACAGGACATGAATCGCAAAGTAAAAGACAGGACTGTAAAGGCGAAAGAATTACTTACGACTGGAAATTGTGGAGAGCTATGATCAGCTATGTTTTAAAGGGATATTACGCCATTGTACGCGCAAATACACACACATATATATATAAAAATATATATATAAAACTATATTTTTAACATATATCTATATAGATATATTGCTTAAAATTTGCAGTATATAGGGACTCTCTCTCTCTCTCTCTCTCTATATATATATATATATATATATATATATATATATATATACATACTGACTCTCCTGTCGAATTGACGTATGAGGGTCACAGATCAGCCTGACAACAGCACATGAGATTTTATTATAGTGGTGAAGGTTTCGTGTAGGACCATCCACACATTATATATATATATATATATATATATATATATATATATATATATATATATATATATATATCAGCGTAGACATAGAAATCAAGGCTGCATGGTAACTGTCAGTTCCACGTTTCAATGCGATCTTCATATACTAAGTCACACACTTTTTTCTCGAAGAGTAAATATATATATATATATATATATATATATATATATATATATATATATATATATATATATATATGTTTTCATTAAAACGACAGACAAGGTACTACGGTTGAGCTTTTATTTAATTTTTCTTGTGTTCTGACAAGAGCTTTTTCTGGACAAAGAGTGTGTAAGAACTGTCCGAATGTTCTGTGTTTGAGCGCTTTCGGCTATACCTTTTTAGCCATTATCAAGGATGATTCGATTATCAGCTTAGTAAAGTGTGTGTGTTCTGTATGTTCAGTGTGTGGTAGTGATGTTTTTAGTTTCCGAATACGGTTAGCACATTGTGGCTTTGCTTTTTGAAAACAAAGAACATTCGGACAGTTCTACACATTCTTTGTCCAGAAAAGAAAGCCTTGTCAGAACACAAGAAAAATTAAATAAAAAGCTCAACCGTAGTACCTTGTCTGTCGTTTTTAATGAAACATGCATAAAGGAAGGATTGCTGCCTAAATATACAAATACATATATATATATATATATATATATATATATATATATATGTATGTATGTATGTAACGTTCAAAATTAGGAGATCAGTTGAGCCTGCTACGTTGGTTTCAACCTTACGGTATCCTGATACTGTAAGGTTGAAACCAAGGTAGCGAATTCAAATGCTCCTAATTTAGTTTAAATCTCTACGTATAATTTTTTAGTTTTATTTTATTATGCTTTATCCCTTATGTATTGAGCACTTTTAATCCTACTGCTTCCTTTCAACTCTGACAATTAACCGTGTATATACATATATGTATATATGAAGAAAAATTTGGAAAAAACAAACAAAAATCCTTAAATGCAATTATGTTGTTTAAAATGAATGAAATGTCGACGTCTGACGTTTCGGTTTAATAAACCTTTTTCAAGACAATATTCATTAAAATACAATTCAGTTCAATTTGACAAAGACGATGGACATAAACAACAAGTCTTATCCAAAACAGATAACTGAAAATTTTTAAAATGCTTTCCGTTTATGTTTATGTTTCTTCATTTTAAACAACATAATTGCATTTAAGGATTTTTGTTTGTTTTTTTCCAAATTTTTCTTCATTCTGTCGGATCTATAACCATTTAAAGGATTTGCATATATATATATATATATATATATATATATATATATATATATATATATATATATGAGTTGAAGATCAAATGTAGATCATACATATATATATATATATATATATATATATATATAGTATTAATGTGAGTAAAATTTTGTCACTTAGCTGATTGATGTTACTGTAACTGATATATATATATATATATATATATATATATATATATATATATATAGCGGGCTTTTGTATTAAGGTTCACGTATTTGAACCTGGTACGTTGATTTCCTTACAGCGATGATAGCCGTCCTGCGATCCGCATATCCACTATCTGTTACTGACACTACCATTATTGTTAATCATTTTGTAGGTGTAATCCGATAACCCTGACTCCAGTCGAGTACATAGCATTCACTTACGTGCTAATATCCTTGGAAAAAGCATCAATCCACCTCTTCCCACCCCCCAGCTATGGAGAAATAGTAGGACAGATTGAGTCCTATAGCCTTGGTTGGCAACCAGTCTAGGAGAAGGAAAGCTGAATTCAAGCCAGTCTAGAGAGGGTTGGCCTTCTTCAGGTTGTCTTGTCCATGAAACACCACTGCTGCTATGGTTACAGTAAATGTGGTGACCCTACGTCCCTAAGGCTTTACGGGAGCCATGATGGTGATAATACTCTGTAATTTTGGCTAGGACCACAGCTTCGATCTACTCGTGTCAATCATACTGCAGAAGCAATCATTCGAAGGATAGACAGATCCCCATATTTAGTGCGGACATCTGTCTAAGTAAGAGAAATAGCAACATTAAACCAACCACCATGGGATGTTACTGCCATTGTCCCACCTCGCACGACCACGGCACATAAATCCTGTGTTAAATCATTAACGCGTAAACTAATCAAGTCTCTGGCACAAGCCCTGGTATCTGCACTTGTGAAGATATGCGAGGGTCTATAATAATAGAAATATCTCATAAACCTCCATTAGTGAATCCAGGACATGATATATGCTCATACAGAAACTATGATCTTGAACTGCAATGAAAGCAGTAATGGCGACTACCTGATTTTGGTCAATAGGTGATGTGTAGCTATTTATTCAGTTTCTTATTAGATTTTCTATTAGAATTTTTAATTATTTAATTTAATTCAATGGAAAAGTTGAATAGTGCTTTTTAAATTATTTCTAGCGGCTACATACGACTTAAACACTCTCTTCCGAGCTCTGAGTCTACTAAATGTCGAGATTTGATTGAAAAACTATATAGGTCGTACATGTTTGCCGAAGGTCCCAATACCGACATATTTCAAACCTTGTCAGGAGTGCGACAGGCAGGAAATGAGAGTCCTTGATTATATAATCTCTTCCTAGATTATGCCCTGCGTATATACAAGTACAAGGGCCTCAGACTCATATTCGACCTCAAGTGGAACTTTTATATACGATCCATCGCTAAGGGTGCAGCTAAAATGATCGGTAGAGCTACATTAAGTACCTGACTCCTCATGCTCTCCTCTACCGTTATGAGAGACAGATCAGGCCCAAAATAGCGCAAGGTTGACATATTTGGTCGGGAGCTGCCTTGTCCCCATTTTCCAGTCTTGATAGAGTTCAAAAACGCTTCCGAATCTTTGGAGAAGAATTATTTTCCAAAACTCTCTCTCTCTCTCTCGTTCTCTTTCTCTCTCTCTCTCTCTCTCTCTCTCTCTCTCAATCTCTCTCTCAATCTATCTATCTATCTATCTCTCTCTCTCTCTCTCTCGCTCTCTTTCTCTCTCTCTCTCTCTCTCTCTCAATCTCATCTATCTATCTATCTATCTATCTCTTTTCTCTCTCTCTCTCGCTCTCTCTCTCGCTCTCTTTCTCTCTCTCTCTCTCAATCTCTCTATCTATCTATCTATCTATCTCTCTTTCTTTCTCTCTCTCGCTCTCTCTCTCTCGCTCTCTTTCTCTCTCGCTCTCTCTCTCTCTCGCTCTCTTTCTCTCTCTCTCGCTCTCTCTCTCTCTCTCTCTCAATCTCTCTATCTATCTATCTATCTATCTCTCACACACACACACAGGCGCGATGTGGCGAGTCTCTCACTATTCTATCGCTACTACTATGCAATGTGCTCGAACAAACTACATCTCTTGCTTCCGCCAGGTCTATCCTCCAGGGCTAGGATCCGCCATGCCACTTACATTGTATCAAACCACCCACATTACCCTCGTATTCCAACAACGAGAAGTAATTTCCACAGCTTCTTCCCGCGAACCACTGACCTGTGGAACAGACTCCCAAGAAGATGCTTCCTCGATCAATACAGTCTTAACCTGTTCAAGTTAGATTTAACCGTTGTCTTCTACTCCTATCCATATAAACTAGCCCTTAAATCGCACTCTACCTTGGGTGGACCCCGGGCCTTGTACAGAGTGAATCTTACTGTAAAAAAAAAAAAAGTGCGATGCATTCCATACCACATCTCGAACGGATTTGCTAATAGAAAAGAGCGTTCTTTTTTTCTAAACCGTCAAGACCAGTGTACTGATGGTAAGTGGGGGGGGGCTATGCTGATGACCTAGGCATTTATAGTTGGTATGAGAATAAAAGCGAACAAAAGAAACTCATCATTCTTTCCAAAGAGTTCCAACAAATAGGTCTCAAGATAAACCTTTCCAAAGCAAAAACAATGATCTGGAGTTAGAATGAAAGCAGTGATGGCACTTACTCTGTATCCATCTTAAAATTCAAGATTCAAAATTAGTAAATACTAAAGCCTTCTAATACTTCTGTCTTAAATTTAGTATAAGAGACAAGAAAATTGATCTGTGCGAAGGATTATTTCGCTCATGACAGCATGATCCTACCAAACCAAAACATTAAACTAAGACCAAATCATCGTCCTGGTTATGACATCCAGCAACAAGGCCTCTGGTCGTAAGGTTTTGAGGAGCTTGGAATCACCTTTTAATTGCTGTTGTTCCCAGGTTCACCCTGACCTGGGATGGTAGCACCTGTTAGGGTCCCAGCTATGGACAAATACTGAACCCCCGAACTGGAGTTAAAACATTATGAAAATATAAAAATACGTTTTCATAATAAAAGAAATTATCAAAGATAAACATTTTCATACAAAAAAAAAATAGCAGCAATACATTTTTAAATAAAAAAAATAAATTACCAAAGCTCCTAAGAAAATTAAAATTAGGCATTAAATGACCCATAAGGAGTTGATGCCGTTAAACAAACCGAACTGAAATCATGTGTTTAATTTAATGACCTTGTCAAATCGGGAAATTCATACGAAAGTCATGCACGGTGTAAAACTCTGTTCAGAAATAAATATATATATATATATATATATATATATATATATATATATATATATATATATATATTGGTGTATTTGTAATTAGTTATGTGTAAAATCTTTGATGCATTTGTTTAATAAGTCCTTCTTCTAATTACAAGCAGATCAAGTATACATAATAATTCATAATAATACCCTGATAAATATCTCCTGTCAATGTCATGAAGGCGATGACATTGACAGCATTCTCTTAGGAACAAAGTAATTACAAAGATGGCGAATAATTCAGTTTAAATGAACTTTTATCTTCATTATCGAGAATTCCATTCCACATTTGCTCATGATTATTTTTAAGAAAATATATGCCGTTTTGCATTTGGTGTTGTTCTTTTCTGTTTGTTTTTTAAGGAGGTGGGGTGATTTTAGGGAAGGAGGTATATATATATATGAGGAATCAGAGAGCCGTGTTCGAATCCATTGCATTCACTTACGTGCTAATACCCTTGGCAAAGGTATGAATCCTTTTCTTCTCCCTCCAGCTAAGGGTAAATAGCAGGACAGACTGGGTTCTGTAGCCTTGGATGGCAACTCTTTATAAGAAAATATATGCCGTTTTGCATTTGGTGTTGTTCTTTTTTGTTTGTTTTTGAAGGAGGTGGGGTGATTTTAGGGAAGGAGGTATATATATATGAGGAATCAGAGAGCTGTGTTCGAATCCATTGCATTCACTTACGTGCTAATACTTTTGGCAAAGGTATGAATCCTTTTCTCCCTCCAGCTAAGGGTAAATAGCAGGACAGACTGGGTTCTGTAGCCTTGATGGCAAACTTTATAAGAAAATATATGCCGTTTTGCATTTGGTGTTGTTCTTTTTGTTTGTTTTTTTGAAGGAGGTGGGTGATTTTAGGGAAGGAGGTATATATATATATGAGGAATCAGAGAGCTGTGTTCGAATCCATTGCATTCACTTACGTGCTAATACCCCTTGGCAAAGGTATGAATCCTTTTTGCATTCCCCCTCCAGCTAAGGGGTAAATAGCAGGACAGACTGGGGTTCTGTAGCCTGATGGCAAATCTTTTATAAGAAAAATATATGCCGTTTTGCATTTGGTGTTGTTCTTTTTTGTTTGTTTTTTGAAGGAGGTGGGGTGATTTTAGGAAGGAGGTATATATATATATGAGGAATCAGAGAGCCGTGTTCGAATCCATTGTATTCACTTTCTTACGTGCTAATACTTTGGCAAAAGGTATGAATCCTTTTCTCCCTCCAGCTAAGGGTAAAAATAGCAGGACAGACTGGGTTCTGTAGCCTTGATGGCAACTCTTTTTATAAGAAAATATATGCTGTTTTGCATTTGGTGTTGTTCTTTTTGTTGTTTGTTTTTTGAAGGAGGTGGGGTGATTTTAGGAAGGAGGTATATATATATATGAGGAATCAGAGAGCTGTGTTCGAATCCATTGCATTCACTTTACGTGCTAATACCCCTTGGCAAAGGTATGAATCCTTTTTCTTCTCCCTCCAGCTAAGGGTAAATAGCAGGACAGACTGGGTTCTGTAGCCTTGATGGCAACTTTTATAAGAAAAATATATGCCGTTTTGCATTTGTTTTGTTCTTTTTTGTTTGTTTTGAAGGAGGTGGGTGATTTTAGGGAAGGAGGTATATATATATATGAGGAATCAGAGAGCCGTGTTCGAATCCATTGCATTCACTTACGTGCTAATACCCTTGGCAAAGGTATGAATCCTTTTCTTCTCCCTCCAGCTAAGGGTAAATAGCAGGACAGACTGGGTTCTGTAGCCTTGGATGGCAACTCTTTATAAGAAAATATATGCCGTTTTGCATTTGGTGTTGTTCTTTTTTGTTTGTTTTTGAAGGAGGTGGGGTGATTTTAGGGAAGGAGGTATATATATATATGAGGAATCAGAGAGCCGTGTTCGAATCCATTGCATTCACTTACGTGCTAATACCCTTGGCAAAGGTATGAATCCTTTTCTTCTCCCTCCAGCTAAGGGTAAATAGCAGGACAGACTGGGTTCTGTAGCCTTGGATGGCAACTCTTTATAAGAAAATATATGCCGTTTTGCATTTGGTGTTGTTCTTTTTTGTTTGTTTTTGAAGGAGGTGGGGTGATTTTAGGGAAGGAGGTATATATATATGAGGAATCAGAGAGCCGTGTTCGAATCCATTGCATTCACTTACGTGCTAGTACCCTTGGCAAAGGTATGAATCCTTTTCTTCCCTCCAGCTAAGGGTAAATAGCAGGACAGACTGGGTTCTGTAGCCCTTGATGGCAACTCTTTATAAGAAAATATATGCTGTTTTGCATTTGGTGTTGTTTTTTTTTTTTTTGAAGGAGGTGGGGTGATTTTAGGAAGGAGGTATATATATGAGGAATCAGAGAGCCGTGTTCGAATCCACATTCACTTACGTGCTAATACCCTTTGGCAAAGGTATGAATCCTTTTCTCCCTCCAGCTAAGGGGTAAATAGCAGGACAGACTGGGTTCTGTAGCCTTGATGGCAACTCTTTATAAGAAAATATATGCCGTTTTGCATTTTGTTGTTTTTTTTTTTTTTTTTGAAGGAGGTGGGGGTGATTTTAGGAAGGAGGTATATATATATGAGGAATCAGAGAGCCGTGTTCGAATCCATTGCATTCACTTACGTGCTAATACCCTTGGCAAAGGTATGAATCCTTTTCTTCTCCCCCTCCAGCTAAGGGTAAATAGCAGGACAGACTGGGTTCTGTAGCCTTGATGGCAAACTCTTTATAAGAAAATATATGCTGTTTTGCATTTGGTGTTGTTCTTTTTGTTTGTTTTTGAAGGAGGTGGGGTGATTTTAGGAAGGAGGTATATATATATATATGAGGAATCAGAGAGCCGTGTTCGAATCCATTGTATCTACTACTTACGTGCTAATACCCTTGGCAAAGGTATGAATCTTTTTTCCCCTCCAGCTAAGGGTAAATAGCAGACAGACTGGGTTCTGTAGCCTTGGATGGCAACCCTTTATAAGAAAATATATGCCGTTTTGCATTTGGTGTTGTTCTTTTTTGTTTGTTTTTGAAGGAGGTGGGGTTTTTAGGAAGGAGGTATATATATATGAGGAATCAGAGAGCGTGTTCGAATCCATTGTATCTCACTTTACGTGCTAATACCCCTTGGCAAAGGTATGAATCCTTTTTTTCCCCTCCAGCTAAGGGTAAATAGCAGGACAGACTGGGTTCTGTAGCCTTGGATGGCAACTTTATAAGAAAATATATGCTGTTTTGCATTTGGTGTTGTTCTTTTTTTGTTTGTTTTGAAGGAGGTGGGGTGATTTTAGGGAAGGAGGTATATATATATAAGAGGAATCAGAGAGCCGTGTTCGAATCCATTGCATTCACTTACGTGCTAATACCCTTGGCAAAGGTATGAATCCTTTTCTTCCCTCCAGCTATGGGTAAATAGCAGGACAGACTGGGTTCTGTAGCCTTGATGGCAACTCTTTATAAGAAAATATATGCCGTTTTGCATTTGGTGTTGTTCTTTTTGTTTGTTTTTAAGGAGGTAAGATTTTAGGGAAGGAGGTATATATATATGAGGAATCAGAGAGCTGTGTTCGAATCCATTGCATTCACTTACGTGCTAATACCTTTTGCAAAGGTATGAATCCTTTTCTTCCCTCCAGCTAAGGGTAAATAGCAGGACAGACTGGGTTCTGTAGCCTTGGATGGCAACTCTTTATAAGAAAATATATGCTGTTTTGCATTTGGTGTTGTTCTTTTTTTGTTTGTTTTTGAAGGAGGTGGGGTGATTTTAGGAAGGAGGTATATATATATATGAGGAATCAGAGAGCCGTGTTCGAATCCATTGTATCACTTTACGTGCTAATACCCTTGGCAAAAGGTATGAATCCTTTCTTTCCCTCCAGCTATGCAAATAGCAGGACAGACTGTTCTGTAGCCTTGGATGGCAACTCTTTATAAGAAAATATATGCCGTTTTGCATTTGGTGTTGTTCTTTTTGTTTGTTTTTGAAGGAGGTGGGGTGATTTTAGGAAGGAGGTATATATATATAATGAGGAATCAGAGAGCCGTGTTCGAATCCATTGCATTCACTTACGTGCTAATACCCTTGGCAAAGGTATGAATCCTTTTCTTCTCCCTCCAGCTAAGGGTAAATAGCAGGACAGACTGGGTTCTGTAGCCTTGGATGGCAACTCTTTATAAGAAAATATATGCCGTTTTGCATTTGGTGTTGTTCTTTTTGTTTGTTTTTGAAGGAGGAGGGGGTGATTTTTAGGAAGGAGGTATATATATATATGAGGAATCAGAGAGCCGTGTTCGAATCCATTGTATTCACTTTTTACGTGCTAATACCCTTTGGCAAAGGTAAATCCTTTTCTTCTCCCTCCAGCTAAGGGTAAATAGCAGGACAGACTGGGTTCTGTAGCCTTGGATGGCAACTCTTTATAAGAAAATATATGCCGTTTTGCATTTGGTGTTGTTCTTTTTTGTTTGTTTTTGAAGGAGGTGGGGTGATTTTAGGGAAGGAGGTATATATATATATGAGGAATCAGAGAGCCGTGTTCGAATCCATTGCATTCACGCATGTGCTAATACCCTTGCAAAGGTATAAATCCTTTTCTTTCCTCCAGCTATGGGTAAATAGCAGGACAGACTGGGTTCTGTAGCCTTGATGGCAACTCTTTATAAGAAAATATATGCCCGTTTTGCATTTGGTGTTGTTCTTTTGTTTGTTTTTGGAGGAAAGAAAAGGTTGATCTTTTTACAAAACATTTTAAAGTAAAACAAATGCGCTGATATTAATATATATATATATATATATATATATATATATATATATATATAAATGAAGGACGGTAATCCGTATGGTAATCCCAAGGATGATGAAATCTGAGAGCTCAAAATGAAATCCAGAGTTGATATTTAAAAAAGAAAAACAAACCAATTTTAAGGTACCATTATAATAATTTATTTCACCAGAGCCCTTTTAAAGGACGCCGGGTCATCAGATAGAACTTCCAAAAAATGAAATGAAACGAAAAATGAAATTAAAATTCAATATATCACTTCCGTTAAGTTAACCGTCTAAATAGGTCAAGGTCTGGTCACTCCTCCTCCCCCAATACAAAGTATACTTGAGAGAGATATGAAATTAATCCCTCCCTATACTCTACCATGACTCTTTAACTTCCCCTTTTACACTCTCTGTTAAATTACAAAAACTTACACTACCCATCAATTTTAATTTCATTTTTCGTTTCATTTCATTTTTGGAAGTGCTATCTGTTGATCCGGCGTCCTTTAAAAGGGCTCTGGTGAAATAAATTATTATAATGGTACCTTAAAGTGGTCTGTTTTTCTTTTAATTTTATATATATATATATATATATATTTACAAATTTATGAATTATTCATACAAAAAACAAATACAAAGGTTAATGATTTAATTGGCGAGAAATCCATCATCGCAAACAATTCAAATAATATACAAAAACCCCGAACCTGTTTATGAATGAAAAGATCCTTGTTTTTATAAATTTCTGTTGCATAAGTTCTTATTATCCTACAGACATCCTCAGGTATGGAATAGATTTTGTTCTTGTTTTTACTCTCAATAAAAAGAGGACAACGAAAATATATGTATTGTAATCCGAAAAATGCTATTAGAAATGAGTTATTGTTTTTGGAGCGTGCAGTCGCAACGCTGAGTTTGAATTTAAATTTTACAATTGTGCGTTCTTGTACAAATATGGTGATAAGTGAATTCTTTTTCCAATAAAAAAGAATTCACTTATCACCATATTTCTACAAGAATATATGAGGAATCGGAGAGCCGAGTTCGGTTTCCAGTCGAATCCATGACATTCACTTACGTGCTAATTCCGTTGGGAAAGGTATGAACCCTCTTCTTCTCACTGTAGCATCTTCCATATGCAGTTCGTATATAGTTTTGTAGTTTGAGTTTTAATCGAATTTCTTGTTTGTTGTCTCTGTGCGATATTTTTCGTCGCAATATTTCAGCTTTGGAATTGGAAAGGATGCTATTTTTTCCAGTTGATGTTGCTTGGTCATTGGTGATCATTTCTCAATGTTTAAGATTCTCTTCGCATGTGAAGAGATCGTGGTGGACGTGTTTGAGGAAGATATCTTTTATGCTATGTAGCCCTCTAAAAGTACTCACTGGAACGACGTTTTCAGCAATGCAATTAAGTAGTAAATTCCTTCTGTTTTGTCGGAAGTAACAAGATAGTAGTTTTTGGGAGGTGGAAATATAATACTGTTTCTGTCTCTTTGATATGGTTTCCATGTTCAGCCAAAATGATTGGAAAATCAAATGTAGATCAGCTATGGATAGGAAGCCGATAAGATGATAAATAAAGAACAAGTAGGAAACGTCTCTCGATCTGACATGTTTCACTTTTATTAGAGCTTCGTCAGATAGAAATGAAAAAAAACAAAGACACGCAGAGTACTTGGATGTCATGATTTTTAACCAATAAGAACTAACTAAAAATCATAACATACCACTACTCTATGCCTCTTTACTTTTTAAATTTCTATCTTGATCACTGACGAAGCCTTAATAAAAGTTAAACATGTTAGATCGAGATACATTTTCTTACTTGTTTTTTAGTTTATTTTATTATATACACACACACACATATATATATATATATATATATATATATATATATATATATATATATATATATATATATAAGTTATTCTTTAGATAGTGAGAATTAATTAAAACAATTTTATTGATATTTACTGATATTCTGACAAGGACTGACAGTTTCATTTAAAAATAAAAAATATACAGAACTTGAGAAATTTCAGTAAGATTTAATTAAATTCTTCTCTCTCTCTCTCTCTCTCTCTCTCTCTCTCTCTACACACACACACACACACACACACACACATATATATATATATATATATATATATATCAGGGTGGCCTGACGATTGCATCTAGCATGAAACAGACTGTCGCCTCTAAGTGTTGACTTCTATGTTCACTTTTATATTTACACACGCTCTATCTCTGATATTGAGCACTTTATCTCATAAATATAGCACATCTTAAGACGATATTTCTTCATATATATATATATATATATATATATATATATATGACAAAATAAACTAAAGAACAAGTAGGAAACGTATCTCAATCTAACATGTTTCACTTTTATCAAAGCTTTGTCAGAGGTCGAGAAAAAATGAAAGAAAGCAAGGATACATTCCTCATACACACTTATACGCTTATATGTATGAATGTTACCGTCCAACATACACCTAGACACACAAGCGTTTCTTTACATACACTTCTTACACTATCACACATTTTAACGTCCAAAATGTCACTCACAAATATTAAATATTATCTATTGCGTTTATACACGTAACACGAATCTGACCAATAAGGACAAACCAAAAATTTTAACATATAAGTACTCTTTGCTCTTTTCATTTCTATCGCGATCTCTGATGAAGCTTTAATAAAAGTGAAACATGCTAGATTGAGATACGTTTCCCACTTGATCTTCAATTTATTTGATTATATATATATATATATATATATATATATATATATATATATATATATAGCATCAGTCGACTACGTGAAACACGAAAGCAAAATAAGACAGCTGACAGTATTCCTGTTGCACTTGGATACATTACATTCTCCTGTAATGTTTGTGATATTTTGTGTAATTCTCGAGCCGGCCTCAAAAGTCATGCCCGTCATAGGCATGCAGATAATTAGTTCGTCGTCATCGGAATCTCATACATCGAACTCGTTGGGACAGTCCAGTATATATATATATATATATATATATATATATATATATATATATATATATATATATTCACAGTAAAGTCCACCCTGTACAAAGACTGGGACCACTCGATATATATATATATATATATATATATATATATATATATATATATATATATATATGTATGTACTACAATACATTCCCCTGTACTGTTTGTGGTCTTTTGTGCAATTTCCGAGCTGGTCTCAAAAGTCATGCTAATTATAGGCATGCAGATAATTAGTTCGTTGTCGTCGGAACCTCATACATTGAATTGATGGGAGAGTTCATCCTATATATATATATATATATATATATATGTTAAGAAATGGACAAGGTCCGATAATTTATTTATTAAAAGACATTTTTATTTATGTTTAACGTTCATTAATTTAATGATCATTTAATGATCATTCAGGCCGGTAAATGTTATTTAATACTGTTTATCTTAAACAGAGCATTTGCTTAAATACTTGTATCTATAAAATAACAACGTTAAACATAAATAAAAATGTCTTTAATAAATATATATATATATATATATATATATATATATATGATGCGGCACGAAGTTACAAGTCATCGTGACGGATATGTTTAGCGCACTGGCTTTGTCACACTGCTGATCAGGCCAAATTTATGCTCTTTCTCCCAGAAAATTCGTTTTAGTTACATTTACCAGTTGAGACATTAATTTTAAGTCAGGGATAACTTCATGATTTTTCCTTTTATTCTTTTCTTTTTTCATAGGTGAAGCTTTATTGATGTGATCATTTTTAAAGTATCATTTGCCTCTGTTATAAATTTATCTCTGAGTCACTATTATATTCCCTATTGAATTCGTTATTGTAGAAAAATCACGTGGTAGAGATAAACACTCAGTTGTGGAACAAGCTAAGTGAATAATAATCCAACCTTTAGAAAGAGAGCTATTTATGTTGCCATGGAGCATCTCATTCTGCTAAAGTGGGATAGTCCATTGCTTGGGCTGTGATTGGCTGCTGGTACCTGAGTGGAGGTATTTCTATATAAATACCAGCTTGATTCATCAGTTAGTTTGCAGGGTTTGTATTAAGTTACAACCTGCTTTATTTTTGTCTGCCAGCTGGACGCTAGCTGGGACCTTTACACCGGTAAGTGCTGTTTATTATTGTTATTCTACAGTTATATGAATGTAATTCGATGCCTTTGCAGGCATATGTATCACACACCCTCATACTCCCTTATTAATCATTAATAACCAAAGATTATATAAGTTTATTTATCATCATACGTTTATTTTCCAATTTGAGAAAGCGCCATTTTGATGTTGAGTCTTAGAAAATGATTTTTCTTTGTCCTTTCTTTGCAGATGTCAGAGCGTCCTTTCAGTAGATCAGAGTCGAGGACCACAGACTCCGATGACGATGACCTCATAGAAGATTATGACGTCACTATTTTCAATCCCCAATGTGTTAGGAACCGCAGTGCCCTAGAGAAATTCCTAGCCGTAATCCTGGTGCTTTTTCTGGTTGTGATTATCGCCCTTGCAGTGGCGCTGGTGAGATCAAAAGAACCACCAGGTGAGCGATTTCTTTATACACATATGTTGTTGTTTTTTGTTTTGTTTTGTTTTGTTTTCTGGGGGTTTGGGGGGGGTTATCGTTACACCATGTCAGTCGATAATGCCACTAACATGCAACGAATTACTAGAAGCGGAAGAGAATGAGAAAACTTTGGTGAGGAGAAAGGACAATAAAAGAACAGGTTTCAGGAAGACGGAAGATGGCAACTGAGGTTGAATTTAAATTTTTGAAGATTATAGATGATAGGGAAGCAAGAATTCGGAAAACATGCGATAAAAGCCCTTGCATGGAATACTGCTGCCATATATGGTCTGGTGCGCCCGCTGTTCGCCTTAAGGTCCTCAACAAGGTCCAGAGATGGATATGCAATGTGGTTGGTCCTGATCTGGCATCTCGTTTACAGTCGCTCCCTCACATATGTACCGTCGCCTCCCTCTGTCTTTTCTACAAATACTTTCTCGGTAACTGCTACTACAATTGAAACTAGAACAATCTACCCCCAGTGGACGAAATAAAGGGTTCTGTTCGAAATTCCAATCACCTGAAGAATGTCGGAGCGTACAACAGCCGAAACGTCGTGAATATGGCAATAAAGATGAGAACAATAGTCAGAACAATGTAAGTAGGTACTATCTTGATCGTCATATTTTTCCTTCAAAGTTACATGTGCTATTCATTTTAGTTGTTGCTGTTATTGGTAGTCCTCAAATAATGTGGTTTCTGTTATTTCGTACAGTTCTTTAACTGAGCAGCACTAAAAAAATAACATATCCCAACATGTGATACCCAGCGGGACAAAAACAGTCTACCCACGGGATTAAAAAACAATAAGAATCAAGGACAGTGTCATTTCTATAAATACTTTTCAGGGTAATTGATTGACAGCAATCGTTTTACAATTGAAATGTCTAGATGCAACCGTAAGTTCTATGTTAACAGTTTCTTCTCTCGCACTTCTCGCTTGTGGAAGTCTCTTCCCGTTTCTTGCTTTCCAGGCAACTTTGATCTTTAAAAATTTAAATGCAATGTCAATCGTTATCTTCTGTCTTCTTGATTCCACTTTATTGCTTCCGCTCCTTAATAATGTTTTCTTTCTCCCATAGTCAGTAACACCTTGGTGGCATTATTGCCTTGATTGGGGTGAAATGATTTAAAAAAAAATATTCTTATGTTGTAAGTGAATATTGCATTTAATTTTTACCACGCAAGAAAAAATCGTTTATATAATATGTGGAAATATCTATTCTTTGACTGAAGAAGAACGCGAAACTAGAAACACGTGTAGCAGAATTATGGAAAATAAATAAAAATCCAGATTTCAACCTAAAACGTTTGCGGTTTAGCTTCTTCTTAATACATACACACACACACACACACACACACACACACACACACACACACACACACACACACACATATATATATATATATATATATATATATATAGCTGGCCAATCATATTCGAGGATACTCGTTTACTAGGGAGGCCAGGCGCATTTGTGTTTATTCAACACCCACAGAGCCCACCTCTGTTTTATACTGCAACTATGCTGAGCAGACCTTAGTTACAGTTTCTGGGAAAGAGCGTGTTATCTAGCGTGATCAACAATCGGTCACGATGGCTTGTGACTTCATCCTAGTACAGCTATCAACGGGCCCAAGGTGTTCCGTCTAACCAATTTCACTTGGGTCAACCCGTGCTATGGTTTTCATGCTGTTTCCAAAGGTACTGCACACTGGGATCGACCTCTCTAGTCCGATAACACCAGGAAGTCTCCTTTCTGACAAATCAATGTCATGGTGCGATTCGAACCCGGATGTCATTCTACCCACTCGGCCACGTGCCTATCTATCTATCTATCTATCTATCTATCTATCTATATATATATATATATATATATATATATATATATATATATATATATATATGTATTGTTGTGGTAGGATCCACCTAATTTGCATAGTGGAGTACCGACCATATAAATATGGTTGGTACCGGGAAGAGAGGAAGGAATCAAGAGATTCAACCAGAGACTCTGCCCGACTGCAACTCAGTCAACACATTCTCCAGGAACGGTCTTCCCAGAATATACAAAAGACTATATGTAAATATTGTGTACACTTTCTTGTTTCAATACATTTTGTTCTAAGTACATTTTGTGTTGCATTATTATTCCATGCATAAGTCAAGTTTCAACATATATATATATATATATATTTGGTTGGATTGATGTGAGTTTGTGACCCTGGGTTTCACGCTTTTGCGATCGTCAGACAAACTGATTAATTTTTTAAAAATTTGGGTTTATGGAGATTGTGTGTATTGGTGTTATTGGGAGTGGGGGGAATCGTCACAATCACGAGAAATTTTCGCTACACTTCCAATCTTTGAATTTCAACATACAAATGCGTATGTATAGACACAACACCACCCATATACATACATATGTCAAATCCGAAACTGTCCACATATGTTTATATATGTATGAGTTCCGACGGACAAGCAAATGTGTATGTGTGTCTGCGTACCTCATCGGGTGTACGGACATGCATCTATGTTTGCGTTAGCACAATGACATCACGACAACGATTCCCCCCACTTCCATAATAACACCAATACACGCAATCTACATAAACCCAAATTTTTTTAAAAATTAATCAGTTTGTCTGACGATCGCAAAAGCGTGAAACCCAGGGTCACAAACTCACATCAATCCAACCAAATATGTTAGCTCTATCTCTGATATTGAGCGCTTTCTAATAAGTACCGCGCATATAATATATAAATAATTATATATATATATATTTATATTTATATACACACATTTTTCACACACACACACACACATATATATATATATATATATATGGATGTGTGTGCGTGTGTGTGTTATTACTTCCTACTCACAAAACTGAGAAATATTGACAATTTTGCGTACGCAAGCCAAATTTTGTTTTATTACACGCTAAACATATTATGGCACATAAAATCTTAACTTTGTTATTCTGAATATGTTCAGCTATACGGAGTCACATAAAATATGGAAAAGCTTGGGGGACTGAATAAGAAAAGACATGAAGTTTAACAATGCTTGATAATTAGATATTAAAATCAGCTCTCCAAAATTTAATTCAAGATGCATCAGCTTGCGACCTCGAGGAATACATCAGCCAAGACAACAACAAAAAAAAAACAGCATTTTCTTGAGTTTTATCCTTGAAACTCGGGAGGATCTCCACAAGTTTTGATTAGACATAAAATCTCATGAATTGCTCCTGTATAATACGCAGCATAAAGTTTATAACCAAATGTATAAATTTCAAACATGAGTGCATGACAATGCCTGTATTTCTAGATGTGCATGGTGATGTGCTTATTGTGAGGGTATAGATATTCCTTCCTACAGATTCGGAAAAATTACCTTAAAGAGCGTCAACACCTGATACATGACGAAGTAAGAGCGGGGATGGAGGAAAAAGCGGATGACAAAAATGGCAGGTTATAGCCAGCAGGGTGCGTGGACCAGGTGGGACTGTGTAGATCGACGAAAAGTGTCGTGGTCAGATCTTTGGAATACCGACTTCAGCCGATCTAGATTCCTGGTTCAGATGGTGTACGACGTATTACCAAGCGCGACCAACCTACACCTATGGGGGAAAATAGATTCACCAAAGTGCCGCTTGTGTTCGGGGAGGGGATCACTGCAACACATATTGAGGAGGTGCAGAACTGCTCTGACAGACGGGCGCTACCGTTTGAGTCATGAAAAGGTTTTAGAGGCGACAGCACTAATTATTGCTGAAGCTTTGAAAAACAATAAGCTCATCCCAGAAAGAAGAGCTCTCCGCTTCGTTAAAGCAGGTGCAAAGCTGAGTAAGAAGGTTGCACGATCCCATCCACTGTTATCGTCTGCGTCGGATTGGCAGATGCGAGTCGATCTCGGGAAACAATTGAAATTCCCTACACATAATCGTTTATTCGGACGCCACGAAACAGATTATTTTGCTGGAGTTAACTGTCCCATGGGAGGAGCATATGCAAGAGGCTTCTGAGAAAAAGTACAGTAAATATCAAGGTCTCTTAAACGAATGCAGAACTAAAGGATGGCGTTCTCATTGTTTCCCGGTCGAGATCAGCTGTAGGCGGTTCGCCGGACAGTCAATGATACGTGCCCTTACTAGCTTAAGGATAACTGGACAAAAAAGAAGGCGGGCGATTCAAATGATCCTGTAGTCCGTCGAAAAGGCCACAAGGTGGTTGTGGATAAATAGGGCTAATGAGTGGCCCAAAACGACTAAAAATACGAACGTTCCCAGTGTAGATGAACATACGTCGTAAATACCACCACTAAATACTTTTAAAGCTTAAAAGTGAATATAGATTCGTATATATATATATGTATGTTAAAGTTGTATATATAGATGATAAGAAGCTTCAGAGAAATGACAGATTTTTAAACAATTTATTCAAGTTGCATGATAACATTTATTGCATTCAGTCGCATATTCAATGACTTCATTTTTGCGTTTTACTGGTCATTCGAGTAGATTTATTTTATTACAAGAAATATACTTACACGTAATCTTTCCTTTTCTTTTCTTACAATTTCTTTTTTTTTTTTTCGCAATTACCCATTTTTCGTTTCTGATTTTTTTTTTTTTTGTCGTATTTACTCGTTTTTTCAATCGGTTTCCTTTAAGGATAATTTTTAGGAGTAACTTATTTTAACTAAATTTACAAGTTATTTTTTCTTTTAACTATTATTCAACATGTAAATAAATATCTTCATTAACTTATTTTAAGCAATTTGAGTTATATGTTATTTCTCGTAGATTTTAAACAAATTTCTCCCGTAAAGGATAATTTTTTGGGAGTAACCAATTTTAACTAAGATTGCTTTTTTAACTAGTATTTAATATATAAATATCTTGATTAATTTATTTTTAAGCAATTTTAGTTAAATGTGATTTTTCTTAGTTTTTAAAGGGAATTTATTAGAGTATCAATCAATATCCCAAATTATTCATACCGTATTTTAGGAGTTTTTTAATAAATAGTCTAAGTCATTTTAATCACTCTATTGTAAACAATTTGTTAAGTGTAGTTAAGAATAAAAAGGAAAGTTATAAAAAGATGAAGACCAAACAAATAAGATATAATAAAGAAGTTAAAAGGAGGAAGAGAAAGAAAAGTAAGTCGTAAGACGAGCCAATATAATAAATCGTTTTTATTTTATTAATATATATATATATATATATATATATATATATATATATATATATATATATATATTGGTTTGTTTTCTTTTCTTCTCCCAAAAAACACTCTGTTTTGGCCGCATGTAGGAAGATCCGTACACCCAAGCATACCCGATCTATAACATCGAATGTAGACTTGATTAGTTGCCGATTTCTGGAGGAATTTATATAAAGCACGTCCTAAAGGTAATAGTAAATTTATTCTGGGTGCGGGCCAAATGCTGATCATATTCGGTCGGGTCGCCCATTAAAAAATATATGTTGTTTATTTAGACCCGAAACTTCTAGTGACATGGAAGCAACAACACTGACGATGCACCTAGATTCGGCACTTAAAGGTTAGATAATGTTATCGGCCTGGAGGAGGACGATCCCAGCGCGCGACACCTTTGGAAAGTGCCCGAAAACCATACCATGGGTTGACCCAAGCCTTGTGAGTAAAATTAGGTAGGCGGAACACTTCGGGCCGTCGATAGCTGTGCTAACAATTCATCGTGACCGAAGGTTTGAGTGTGCTGGCCCTGTTCAGATTGTTGATCACACTCTCTCAAAGAAACTGTAACTAAGGTCTGCTCAGCATAGGTGCAGTATAAAACACAGGTGGGCTCTGTGTGTTGAATAAACACAAATGCGCCTGAGCAAGCATTTGCAACAGGGATTGGCTGGCCACCCTAGTAGACGGGTATCCTCGAATACAAGTGGCCAGCTATTATTATTATATAATTATATATAATTATTATATATAATTATATATAATAATTATAATATAATTATATATAATAATTATATATATATATATATATATATATATATATATATATATATATATATATATATTATTAATATTATATAATAATTACATATAAGATTTGTGAGAGAAATTGGGTGAACGGAACACTTGCCGTCGATAGGTGTGTGCTAGCACGAAATCATGTCATCGTGATTGAGGGTTTGAGTGCTTTACCTTGTTCAGATAAGACGCTCTCCCAGAAACTGTAACTAAGGTCTGCTCAGCATAGTTGCAGTATAAACCACAGGTTGGCTTTGTGGGTGTTGAACAAACACAAATGTGCCTGAGCGAGAGTCTGCAATAGGGATTGTCTAGCCGCCCTAGTAGATGGATATCCTCGAATACGAATGTATAGCTATTATTATATATAATAGACAAAGTAAGAACAAACTGGAATAACTAGAAAGGTAATAGTGAAGAGATTGACACACTAGAAGGCAATTACTGTACACCGTAGATTAGCCAGTAGTGCCGTGTCCCTGCAGGACGTAGGCGATCATGACTCTCCACAGCTTCCTGTTCTTCCTGTTATTTTTTAGCTCTTAATAAATTTCTCCTAAACCCTGTTCTGCCATCCATTTACTCAAGCACGCTTGATAGGATATGCGTTGTTTACCTCTGTCCCTCTTGCTTTCAATCTGTCCTTTGAGCACCAAATAATGGCTCTCCACAACTTCCTGTCCTTTATAGCTCTTAATAAATGTTGTCTTTCTGTTATTTCTATTAAACTTTCGCTCACCATCCATTTACTCTAGTTCACTCAGTATTTGTTGTTTTCATTTGTCCCCCTTGCCTTTAATCTGCCCTGTGAGTATCAGATTTTCCAAACCTTCTGTTGTGATGATATAACCCAACTTCCCCATTCACGATAACGGACGGACTGGTTGCCGATTAAGTACGACCACAGCGGATAGTCAGAAGGTCTTCGTTTGTTAACACCTATTGAGGTTAGCTTACTCCTGACTCTGTCTCTGTATTTTGACATACCTACATCCGATTATAAAATTATTATTGAAAAACCAACACTCGGGTTTACTTTGTTTATTATATCTTGCACGAGATATAACACCTTCTATCTTCATTATGTGCCCTA
>CAHIKZ030000894.1:440000-487500 GCA_903632075.3 Acanthosepion pharaonis | reverse complement strand
AGATAGATAGATCCATCCATCCATCCATTATGAAAGAAATGGCGGCAAACTTTGAATATATGGGAAATAAAACGCCGGCTATCTGACTTCAAGCCCTTTACTTCTTTTTTGCATTCTTTATTCTATTTATACTTGTTTCCTATCATATCATTTGTCTGGCTTCCTCCAATGACATCCATCGGACATTACCTTTTCCTACTCTCACGTAGCAATATCTTCATTCTATTTCCGTCTTTACCATGGTCAACAAATTTATCAACTACTTTTATCTAATGGAAATCAAGAAAGAGACACGAAAGGAAAAGATATCTTTGAAAACGGCGGGTTTCAAATAGTTTAAGAAAACAAGAATTTCTTCCTTTCTGTTGTTGTTGTCACTGATGGTCGTTTTTTCCTCTCCTTTCCGCTTATTTTTTTCTGTCATTTCTATTTATTTTTTTTAGGTGGAAGAATTAGAAATTAATAGACACTTTATTTTGGTAGACAGCTGTTAAGTTGATAGCCTGCCACTGAATAATTAATTTCAATACATTCTTTAAAAAGTTGTCTGCTTTTGTGCTTACTATTCGTCTTTGAAATGTCTGAAATCATTTTGAAATATCGCAAACATGGAGTTATTTTTATATTTAAAAGAAAATCGTCTGAAAATTTGATTTATAACCCAATATAATTGAACTCAAACTTATATAATTAAAAATACAATACGTTCTCTATTATCCGTACATCAGTTTTCCGGAATTCGTCTACTCAGACGCTAAAGGAAGAGAAACACTTAAATCGTCCGAACATATCGGAATTAAATCCATTTTATCGTTTTAAGAATTTAATAAAACAGACAAACGTTTCGAGAATTCATGAAACCATCCTCAGCGTTTAATAGACTCACTTCAATTAATTATTGTTAATTTCTTCGTTGTTTTCATACAAAATAACTCACCTGGCACCTTTGCAATTAATATTAGCCCAAGTCCCAGGGAGCCTCTCCACACAGGCAGTACCTCTCTTTCGGGAGTAGGCTGTGATCATTACTCGGCGTCTACGGCGTCTCCCAAAGGAGAAGTGTCGAGTTGGCGAGGGAGGAGGTCTTGAGTAATTTTTGGACGGCTTCCCGTATTAAACCTCGATATACAGCGACGGGAGCATGTGCATGTGAGCATTCAAGGAACTTACCGTATTTTGCCGTTTATAAGACGCCCCGATGCATTAGGCGCCCTTTTCCCTCAAAAGTTTTGTACTTCTTAGCCCTCCCCACTGTCCCCAATGTTACCTAATGGATACCATATTTCAACACGAAGACCTGACTAAATTCATCACAGACCGAGAAATACCAAAATTATCGTAACTATTTAGATTGTTTCGGGTAGATGACGCTCGACAGCCCAGAAATGCAGTCCATCTAGTAGGGAGGAAAACCCTGAATTTAAACCTCCGCTGTCTTGCTTCATGTAAAACGCTATGGAAGTGGATCCAGACCAAATCTCCGGTGTGTAACTTCGAAAGCGGTTGGCTGTTATCGCTGACAACTTTCCGGCATCTCCTGCAGCCAAGCCGTCCCTGTAAATGTAATTCCCCGTATTCCTTTATCGTATTGGTCCGGCCGAGAGGGGAGAGGCCATGTAGTCTGGGCAATACAAGGCCTCCATATACTATCGCCAGTCTAGGAGAAGAAAAACTCTGAATTCAAACCACTTGCTCACTTGTACTGTACGCCTTGCCACTTTAACTTCTTAGAGGAGAAACGGATAAACTGAACATTCCCGTTGCAAAAGGAACTGGCAAGCCATTGCTCTATTCTGCCTTGAATGTCTCCATGACCCACAGTTGTGAGATGGAGGGGAGTGGTGACCAGAGCGGCGGCGAATAATGCGCTAACGGAATAATTGAATGACTAAATTTAGAATGTCGTAATTAGAAGAAAAGTTAGATTGCATAATACCGGTAAAACCTAACATTACTGCAGCCTGACGTGACGAATTCATCTCAAATCAAGATGGAGAACTAATTTAAAATTAGAGACATGTAAATTTGGATACAGAAATTAGTTTAAGTTTGATTTATGCGTCGGTTAAAAATAATGACAGTGCTTACCGTACTGGTAAATCCTTTTACCGGTATTATAGCTTGAAATTCTCATTAATGGCTGCTTCAACTGTTGTCGGGCTACTCTGTATTTGCTCCTCAATATTTGACACCATTAAGTATCGTAAGGAGGAGAACTTAATCAACCGAAAATACTCAGCATGTGCTAACGAAAGTGTGGTATACAGTAGTATTATTCTTAAAGTGTCGGGCATAAATGCTGCTGTTTTGTTCACAGGAGTTGAAGGAAGGAAGGAAGGAAGGAAGGAAGGAAGGAAGGAAGGAAGGAAGGACGGACGGACGGAAGGAAGGAAGGAAGAGGAAGGAAGGAAGGAAGGAAGGAAGGAAGGAAGGAAGGAAGGAAGGACGGACGGACGGAAGGAAGAGTAGGAAGGAAGGAAGGAAGGAAGGAAGGAAGGAAGGAAGGAAGGACGGACGGACGGAAGGAAGAGTAGGAAGGAAGGAAGGAAGGAAGGACGGACGGAAGGAAGAGTAGGAAGGAAGGAAGGAAGGAAGGAAGGACGGACGGAAGGAAGAGTAGGAAGGAAGGAAGGAAGGAAGGAAGGAAGGAAGGAAGGAAGGAAGGACGGACGGAAGGAAGAGTAGGAAGGAAGGAAGGAAGGAAGGAAGGACGGACGGACGGAAGGAAGAGGGGGAAGGAAGGAAGGAAGGACGGACGGAAGGAAGAGTAGGGAAGGAAGGAAGGAAGGAAGGAAGGAAGGAAGGAAGGACGGACGGACGGAAGGAAGGAAGAAGGGAAGGAAGGAAGGAAGGAAGGAAGGAAGGAAGGAAGGAAGGAAGGAAGGAAGGAAGGACGGACGGACGGAAGGAAGAAGTAGGAAGGAAGGAAGGAAGGACGGACGGAAGGAAGAGTAGGAAGGAAGGAAGGAAGGAAGGAAGGAAGGAAGGAAGGAAGGAAGGAAGGAAGGAAGGACGGACGGACGGAAGGAAGAGTAGGAAGGAAGGAAGGAAGGAAGGAAGGAAGAGGGGGATGGAAGGAAAGAAAAAAGGCAGGAAGGAAGGAAGGAAGGAAGGAAGGAAGGAAGAGAGAGAGAGAGGGGGAAGGAAGGAAGGAAAGAAAAAAGGAAGGGAGAGTGGGAGGGAGAGAAAGAAGGAAGGAAGGTGTTACTGTAGCAGGAATTTCCTTTCCTGTCAATATCCCAACGTGATAATGGATAGTGGTTTGGATTGAGGAATCGGAGAGCCGAGTTCGAATTCCAGTCGGACCCATTACATTCACTTACGCGCTAATACCCTTGAGAAATCTTCTTCTTCCCCCAGCAAAGGGTAAATAGCAGGACAAACCTGGCTCTATAGCCTTGGATGGCAACTGGTCTACAGCAGAAAGAAATGGCAACCTACCGCGGGAAAATAACTGCCTCGTCAGTCATGTATCGAAAGGTACATGATTGCCTAAGCGTGTATCACGCATGACACATAACTGACTGAACTGAACTAAATTTTCAGCAAGGTCTCATCATTTTACAGTCGAAATGACTAGATGTAATCGTAAGTTCTATGCTAACAGTTTCTTCTCTCACTTGGGGAACTCTTTCCCAGCTTGTTGCTTCCCTGTCAACTTTGATCTTAAAAGAATTTAAATACAATGTCAATCGCTATCTTCTGTCTTTTTTATTGTTCTCTCCCCTTATTAGTTTTTTTTTCTCATATTCTCTTATACTCAATAACCTCTTGCGTCCTACAAGCTTTATTGCCTTGCTTGGGGTGAAATGGTTACAACATAAGGGACGAAACGAGTCATATAAACAGCAAAATAGGCTACATTTGAATTATCACAGCGATCAGGCTGTTCTGGGTAAGACGATAAACTACATCCAACAGCAAGGCCTCTGATCAAGAGGCTGTGAGGAGTGTGGAACCACGTCTTAATTGCTGGTGTTCCCAGGTCCACCCTGACCCGGGGTGGTAGCACTTGTTAGGGTCCCAACTATGGTTAAATAGTTAACTCACAAACTGAGTTCACTATGAAGGTATGAAAATAGCTTTTAACTCCAGAAATACTCTGGAAAAAAAACATTAACAGCAATACATTTTTGAAAAAAAATATTACCAGCAATAAAAATCTTGTCGGCATTAAATAACCCATTAAGGTGTTGATATGCCATAAAACAAAACAAAACAAACAGCGACCCGGTTGTACAGCGCCAGAAAATAAAGAAGAGTGGGGATGATAATTGTCTTGTCCATGTTGAACAGTCCAAATACGCAATCTCGAACACTGATGCAACGATTATGCTTCAATTGGTTGCCCTTTAATCTAGAAGCTGCCCTAGAAGAAGACCCTTACAAATGAATCTACTTTAATCCAGTTTCGAGAAAAGAAAAAAAAATTGAAGCATAGGTTTCATAAAGAAAATAAACTTGACAAAACCTTAAAGCTGAGAATATTGTTTGTATGTGGTTCGGTCGTTTCAGTAGCGGGAAATTGGATCTGGAAGACGGTGAACGTTCTGACAGGATTGCAGTTGATGACCAAACAATGATTAAAAAATTATCTATTATTATTAACGATATGAGACATCACTAAGAT
The DNA here is from genome assembly GCA_903632075.3 of Acanthosepion pharaonis. Classification (NCBI taxonomy): domain Eukaryota; kingdom Metazoa; phylum Mollusca; class Cephalopoda; order Sepiida; family Sepiidae; genus Acanthosepion; species Acanthosepion pharaonis. The sequence continues at coordinate 482,870 of CAHIKZ030000894.1, read as the reverse complement.
ACTCCGCATACCTCATATAACTTTGTAAGTCATTTAAAAACACTATGATCTTTGTGTCACATGATTTTAAAAAAAAAATTAAGGAACCATATCGATTCTATCTCAAGCGATGAGAAATAGACTGCTCCACTGCGTGGAGGGGGAAAGCGTTCTTGAAAAACGAAATAATTCACTGTTAACTACTGCATCTGAAGTAGGATTTGAAGCGTATTGTGTATTACGTACTCCTGATGCAAAATCAGAAGTGAAGTGATGTTTCCAACTGAAGCGATTAAAAGTAGCAATCTATGAAAAGCTTCAATCAACGTCAGGCCTTACGTTTCTTTGCAGATCTAGATAAAATTGGTACGACTTAACTGGGATGTGTTACTACACCCGCCATACTAACACCTGTCCTTACACCTTCAGATTACCAAAAATTCCTGCGAAACCTTTTTAACGGGAAGGACTTCAATTCTCTGAAAACCCGGTTCATTACACAGAAAGATGCCAAGAAGATCAAAGCATGAAGCTGCCTCAAAGATGACGAAAGGCAGTGGAACAAATATGTCACATCAGTGTCATACGTGATATACACTTTGGCGATCATGACTCTCTCGATTCTTCTGAGCGGAAGATTTTCCCGCAGTAGGCAGGAGTTTCTTTCTGCAGTAGACTAATTCCCAACAAAAACTATAGGGCCCAGTCTGCCCTGCTATTTAACCCGAAGCTGGGAGGATAAGAGATGAATCCATGCCTTTCTCAATGGTATTTGCGCGTAAGTAAATGTAACAACCCCGACTGCAATTCGAACTCGGCTCTTCGATTTCCAATTCCGAGCCGTTATACACACGCACACGTGCACACATACGCGCGCTCACACACACACACAAACACACATACTTCTTTCTTCCGTTTTTGGATCTGATGAAGCCTAGAAAGGTGAAATGCGTAATCAAATCTATTTTCAATGAAACGTTTTTCCATTCATCATATATATATATATATATATATTGTTATGGCCCGGTTCCTTGTACCACGGTGATGGTCCAAGGTAGAACCAATAAAGATGAACTCGAACACAGGTCTGGAATAACACAGATATATTACAATCAGGAATATATACAGAGAAGTAAGAAGTGTTAGTACGAACAATCAGGTTTAGTAGTAATTGTCTGAACGCAACTCTGTTTAGGACTGCCTCTGACTCGACTGACTGACTCGCTCGCTCGCTGACTAACAGACTCCTGACGGACCTCACTCCAGACTTCGGACTGAACTCTCTGCTTCCTCTTAAGGCGCAGTATTTATTACGTATGGAATAGTCCATTATGTTATTATGGGTACGGTCCCATAACATATATATATATATATATATATATATATATATATATATATATATATTTTTATATACTCTAATTTTAGCTGGGTTCACTTGTTTATGTTAATGTACTCACTGACATCTTTCGGGGCCCGATTCTGCACTTGGCCGCTTTGAGCTTGCCTTATAGATTAATCATCAGGTCGTTGACCTTCTGAGGTGACACCGAGTACAAAATTTACTTTGACATCTCTTGAAGTGAAAAAATGGTGTCACTATAATTGACTCCCGATTAAATTCGAGATTCCTAATGGATATTAAATTCAAATAAAACCACTTGAATTTCCTGGTAGGAAACAAGGTAAATTACATTACATTAGATAAATTTTCTGTGTGTTTGAGATAGGGTGATAGCCAGTGGTTATTTCTTTTGGGGTTTTTTTCGGAGCGTTCTTTGTTAACATATATCAGTTCCATTTTCCAACAACTTGGTAAAAAAATGATTTTTAGTACAAGTCTTTTGCAAGATTTTTGCAAGATTTTTAATATAAGAGTTTTGCAAATTTTTGCGCTCGCATCGCTGGCTAAAGTTCATAGTGAAAAAAAAATCCCTCTTTATTTTTTTTCCAATTTGCTTGACTTGTTCGTGAATAGTTGTACATTATTTATTACGCCATTTTGTTTTTGTCAAGAACTGGCTTCAGTCGATGCCTTTCAAAGTTTATTATCCAAAGTAGTAGATTTTTCAGAGCAAGGCTTATTAGAAATTTCAGTCATTCTTTTAAAATTTGCTAAACATTTGCTAACGTCTATTGATGTCAGTGCATCTGGGATCACAACATAGTTTTCACTGTTTTTCTTTTATACTGTTTATTTATGAAGTGATCAGTGGCAAATATGAAACTCATTAAAACTTTCTTTCTCTCATAGAGTTTAACGGTTGCATAAACTATACACATGTAGTATGTGGTTCACTGGATGGTTCGAGCTGAACTGAATGTTAGTAAAAAACTTTTATTGTAAAAAAGTTGATCTGTGGTGACCTCAAAGTGTACTGGGCTCAGCTTAAGAGATACCAAAATAGACTTTGCACTCTGTGTTACACATAGTATCAGAAAAGCTAGATACCTGAGAGGTTTGACTTGAAAATTGACAGCATAGCCGCCAGGTGCCGATTCGTGCTTCAGATTATGTCAGTGGCTGCTCCTGATATTTAAACAATTGATCATCACAGCTCCGCTTAGAATAGACACCCGTGGCTCAACGAGATGACAGGAAAATATATAGACGCCAATTCTCCGCCATCTTCGCAAGAAAGATATCCAAGTTTGGAGAAAGACCTCCAAAACCACAAACACACACTTGATATGAATTGACGAATTTCGGAGTTGAATAAACAATAATTTTACGTATAAGAGATTCAATGTCATGTTTGTATTAGTTTGTAAAATGATAACGTTACACGCACAGCCTGACAGAATTGAGATCACGTTTAATCTAGGTTGCTTTGTTTAATATATTATCTTGATTACGCGATAGTCTGTGGGTTTGAGGATTTTAACGGAAATTAAAATCTGCACGTCACACTTATTTCCGTGGTCAAAAATAAACATTACGTAAGCTACAGCGGAACCAATGAAAATCGTTCGCGGGAGCGTATAAGTAGCAGTAACCCCTTTCTTCCTCTCTATTTATCTCTCTCTCTCTCTCTCTCTCTCTCTCTCTCTCTCTCTCTCTCTCTCTCTCTCTCTCTCTCTCTATCTATCTATCTATCTCCGGACATTGTTCACAAGGCTCGGCCTCTTTTGCATCGGTTCGTCACTGTAGAAAAACGTCCTGAAAAAAAAATCACCGTCCAAAAAAAAAAAATATCGTACGTTTCCGGTAAGGACATTTTATACACCAACCACACTAGAACATTTCTTTCTTATTATTTGTTTTCTGTGTAACTCAAACTGAATGGTTCGGGTGGCCTTATATCACAATTGTTTATTTTTACAAAATAAATAAACTGAATGATTCGGTCTTATTTACCAGTTGTATCCGGCCTTGTATGATTTGCTTTTCTCTCACTTACTCTTCAAATCTACTTTCTACAACTGCTAGGATTAAGCGGCAGACAGTAGCATGACTTGTTACTTTCAGGCAACATGACCTTGTGTCTTTATTTGATTGTAGTATACGGAGAAAGAAAACGATAATACTCGCAACAGGTTCTACGGTATTAATTTTCGAACAGCCTCATACAGATATTTTTACTTATGCAGAAAAAGCATTCCTTGTCAGATAATTTTAAATATGCAAAATGTAATCCCGAAAAGCATGCTTGCTAATAAAAAGAATTGATGGATAAATGAGTATATTTCCATCAGAACAGAATCAATAGAATTCATGAAGAATATATATCGAAATACAATCACAGAAATTACAATTTCTTGTAGTGAATGCTCGCAAATATGTTTTGTTGGATTACTACCTATAGGAACAATATATATATATATATATATATATATATATATATATATATATATATATATATATATATTTATTTATCTAAAATTATAACATAAATATATATAAAATACTACAAAAATAGCCATTTGTTTGGTTGTCTTATCAAGGATTATGTTAGATATTCAACATCATCACTTGATAAGACACCAATCAATGTTGAAACAAAATGGCTATTTTTGTAGTGATTTTTAACATATTTATGTTATAATTTTAAATGAATAATTATATCTGCTCTACTCTGTATTGAGCACTCTTTTAAGTATAGTAATTTTTAGTTATTGGAATTTATTCCGTATACACCAATCATATACTTGGGTGTATATATATATATATATATATATATATATATATATATATATATATATATATATAGTCGACTCTCCCATCGAATTCGACGTATGAGGGTCAAGCAGATCAGTTTCCAGGAAACCGACAGCCCGACACCGGCACATGAGATTTGATTATAGTGGTGGAGTAATGGATAGCGGCGTGGATTGAGGAATCGGAGAGCCGAGATCGAATTCCAGTCGAATCCATTACATTCACTTACCTGCTAATTACTATTATTACTGCTAATACCTTGGAAAGGTATGAATCTTCTCCTCCTCCCCAGCTATGGGTAAATAGCAGTACAGACCGGGTTCTATAGCCTTGGATGGCTACTGGTCTACCGCAGAAAGAAATAGCAACCAAATGCGGTCATGTATCGAAAGATACATGATCGCCCAAGCGTGTATCACGCATGCCACATGACTGACTGACTTGAAAGATAATAGCATTTACTCTTAGAATATATAAAGAGATTTTGTAAATTAGTAACAGACAAAGTAAAATATCTGCTATTAGGCCTTAACTTTTAAGATATCGGCCATGATTTTATTGATATCAGAATTTTATGTCCTCTTAAATTATTGTTTAACGAGTTAGAATTATCTGAAAATCTTGGTGAATGTCGAAAATGACAGTCTTTTACGATATGGAAAATTGTTATTACAGTACAAATTCCATTTAAGCTATTTGCATTGTTCGGACTGTTGTCCTCATCTTTGTTGCCATATTTACGACGTTTCGGCTTTGTACGCTCCGGTCTTCTTCGGGGGATTGGAATTTCGAATTGAACGCTTTATTTCGTCCACTGGAGTAGATTGTTCTAGTTCCACGTGCCATGCCACTGAATATCTCAGTTTCAGTTATTTTTATCTTAGTAACTCAACTTATGAAACCTGTCTATGGATACACCGTTTTTCCTTTTAATTATCTTATTCTAATGTGAATTTGCTATCATTGTGATTCGCATCCTTTCTATTTCCGCATGCATTTCATTGGGCCATTCCTCTTTAGCCTGCTTTCATTTGTTTATAATTTCTGTGTTTAATGTCCTATACGCTTTACCTTTCCTTGGTAATGTTTGCTGTCTTTTTTCTTTTCATCATCTCACGAATTTAATCTGTCTCCACTGTTTTTCTCTCTTTTTTCTCTCTTTTTTCTCTTTTTTTCTCTTTTTTCTTTTTTTTCCCTTTTTTTTTCTTTTGTTTGTTTCTCTTTTTTTCTCTCTCTCCTGTCTCTTTTTCCTTGGGATTCATTCGCCGACATTACTAGTACTTCTCACATCGTGTTTCACTTTTGAATTTATACTTTCGCTGAAGTTACATTTGTGTGTGCGTGTATATATATATATATATATATATATATATATATATATATATATATATAATTTTTATTTAAAAATATAATTATTTATTTAAAAATATGATTCCATCGCTACATAAGAGTTCACATGTTTCAAAACTTTTTTCAAATAAATATATTGAAGTTTTTCGGCTCTTATTTTGAAACATGAGAACTCTTATGTAGCGTTGGAATCTTATTTTAAATAAATAATTTTATTTATGCTCTACTTTTGTATCGAGCACTGTTTTTTAAAAATAATAACAAAATAATAACAAAAATAATAACAAAAATACTAAAGAACTTTGGATTATTTACCTAACGAGTTCTTTCCTATTTTCTCTATATTTTTCACACACGCATATTTATTTATATATATATATATATATATATATATATATATATATATATATATATATATATATATATATATATATATATCTTCTTGCAATTTAGGTCATCCTGGAGTTTGTCGTACTGTAGTTTAGGCGTTGCTCTTGTCTTATTTAGTTTCTGTATTTTTAATCTGAGGCAGCATACCACTAGAAGGTGATCGCGTCCACAGTCAGCACTGGGATATGTTTTACAGTGTAACACTGTGTTTCGGGACCTTTTGTTCATAGTTTTGTAATCACGTGATTATTCGTGTCTCCTCTCGGACGTCCATAAGTGTCTTTGGTATTCCTGAAGCCAGGAGTAAAAATAATATCAGGAACATTTACCATAGCTCTTTGGTTCGTAGGCTCGTCTAGCAGACCCAACCAATAGGTTTATGAGTTCGATCTTCACGAGTACCACACTTTGGTGGCTGTGTGTCGAATTAATCAGCGCTTAAAAATAATTGTTATATTTATTTTCCATTCTTTTTTTTTATTAAAGCGTCATTTCGACTTTTCATAATTTTCTTTTTATGCAACAATTACGTATTTCCTTCTCGACTAAATTGCTTTTTCCAATTAGTCTTCTTAACGATTTCATGTTTTTTTATTCACTGATTTGATTTTTTACGGTTTATCAAGCTTTTATAGGTTATTTACAGTCAGAAAACATTTTTAAATTTTAACAATTTTTGAAATAATAATGATTTTCTAATGCAAGGCCAACTAATTAACACATAACTGGGAGAGAAGATATGTATTCATACCTTTTTCAAGGGTATTTGCGCGTAAGTGAATATAACGAAATCGACTGGAATTCGAACTCGGCTCTCTCATTTTTATCCATTACACCAGCCGCACCTACAAGCTTATAGCATCTTGTTCATTTTTTTTTTTTAAATTTCATCTCTTTCTCTTAATTCCATTCCATTTTCTTCTTCTTCCTCTTCATCTTCCTTTTCATCTTCTCCTTCTTCTTCTCTCCCTCTTCATTCTTCTTCTTCCTCTTCTTCTTCTTCTTCCTCTTCTTCTTCTCCCCCTATTCCTTCTTCCTCTTCTTCTTCTTCTTCTTCACCCCCTCTTCATTCTTCCTCTTCTTCTTCCTCTTCTTCTTCTTCTTCTTCTCCTTCTTCTTCACCCCCTCTTCCTTCTTCCTCTTCTTCTTCCTCTTCTTCTTCTTCTCCTTCTTCTTCACACACTCTTCCTTCTTTCTCTTCTTCTTCCCCTTCTTCTTCTTCTCCTTCTTCTTCACTCCCTCTTCCTTCTTCCTCCTCTTCGTCCTCTTCTTCTTCTTCTCCTTCTTCTTCTCCCCCTTTTAATTCTTCTTCTTCCTCTTCTTCTTCTTCTCCTTCTTCTTCCTTCTTCCTCTTCTTGTTCCTCTTCTTCTTCTTCTCCTTCTTCTTCTCCCCCTTTTAATTCTTCTTCTTCCTCTTCTTCTTCTTCTCCTCCTCTTCCTTCTTCCTCTTCTTGTTCCTTTTCTTCTTCTTCTCCTTCTTTTTCTCCCCCTTTTAATTCTTCCTCTTCTTCTTCCTCTTCTTCTTCTTCTCCCCCTCTTCCTTCTTCCTCTTATTCTTCCTCTTCTTCTTCTTCTCCTTATTCTTCACCCTCTTCCTTCTTACTCTTCTTCTTTTTCCTCTTCTTCTTCTTCTTTTTCCTCTTTTTCTTCTTCTTTCATAATTCTTTACTTTATTCATTTTTCAATTTTGTCCTTCATCTTGTCTTGACACCTTTTTTCGCCCCCCTCCATTTTGCTTTTCAGTTTCATTCTCCTCCCCTTCTTCATTCGAATTGAATATTTGCGCAAATTAGGCGCCTCACAATCCTCCTATATGGCAGTGAATGCTAGTCACTCTCATCACAAACGAAAAAGACACTTGTAGCAACAGAAATCTGGTTCTACAGAAGGATGCTGAGAATATCACGAACTGAACATGTGAACAACAATTATGCTTTATAGAGAAAAAAGAACACTCATACTTCACACCAGGAAAAGACAGTTGAAATTTCTAGGACACATAGAAAGGAAAAATGGCGGATTGGAGACAACAAAGACAGAGGAAAACAACGTCTAACCTTCTTAGGGAACTTTAATAAATGAATGGCGGAACAAGGTTTAGAAGAAATAACAAAAAGACAAAATTTAAGAGCTACAAAGGACAGTGAATTGTGGAATCGCCAACGCCCTGAAAGGACATTAACACATAGAAGAAACCGCCGCCCCGTGATGGGCGAATTTTAAGCAATGGCGGACCAGCAAACGATGTGAATTTGCTTCTCACCCTGTGCCCTGAAATCTAAGTTATAGAGTAAGAAGCAATCAAAACTGGCGCGATTGTTAACAAGATCGTCCTGCAAATCCATTTGCACGTTATTGTTACCTTGCGTCAGACGAAACTATGCCTATTTACAAAACCAGTGGGGGGTGGAGGAACATCGATGTAAAAAGATTATCATTTTCACATACCTACAGAAGTTTCGTCGCCTTGAACAGAAGTACATTATTTACATTATTTACATTATTCGGACTATTGTCCTCATCTTTGTCACCTATTGGAGGCTTCTTTTAAGATTGGATAAACATTTTTTGGTGCTCAAAAAATATACTATCTGCAATTGCTTTCACCTTTTGTCTGACTTGTTTGAGATACCTAACAACTGCATGAAGTGTGTCTAAGGCTTTCATTTGTCAAAACCTACTATTTTAGCTGTGAAAACTGCAAATAATTAAAACAAAGATATTAACAAGCGTGAAAATACAAAATAATACAAAATATCATTTACAAACATTCAAAAAATATCACAATAATACATCTCAAAGCCACATGTGGCACACAGCAATAGCAATAAAATTATATATAAGACGTGTGTATAGCACAACTGACTAACATCCAACTTCTAACAATTAAGGCATAAAAAACTTTCTGCAGAAATCCGCATTTTCACCCACTTGTGGGAAAACGCCATGAAACACACGTACGTACAAACATTCACCAAAATACAAACTAAATTTTTTTTTTTGAAAAAAAAGAAAAAAAAAGGCGACAAAGATGAGGACAATAGTCCAAATCATGTAAATAATGTACATAATACCTCATCTCAGAAATATAGACAGATACTGAAGGCCCGATACGTTGTAATAAATATGGCGACAAAGATGAGGACAATAGTCGGAATAATGTAAATAATGTACATAATACCTCATCTCAGAAATATAGACAGATACTAAAGGGCCGAAACGTTGTAATAAATATGGCGACAAAGATGAGGACAATAGTCCGAATAATGTAAATAATGTACATAATACCTCATCTCAGAAATATAGATAGATACTGAAGAGCCGAAACGTTGTAATAAATATGGCGACAAAGATGAGGACAATAGTCGGAATAATGTAAATAATGTACATAATACCTCATCTCAGAAATATAGACAGATACTGAAGGGCCGAAACGTTGAAATAAATATGACGACAAAGATGAGGACAATATTCCGAATAATGTAAATAATGTACATAATACCTCATCTCAGAATATAGACAGATACTGAAGGGCCGAAACGTTGTAATAAATATGGCGACAAAGATGAGGACAATAGTCGGAATAATGTAAATAATGTACATAATACCTCATCTCAGAAATATAGACAGATACTAAAGGGCCGAAACATTGTAATAAATATGGCGACAAAGATGAGGACAATAGTCCGAATAATGTAAATAATGTACATAATACCTCATCTCAAAAATATAGACAGATATTGAACAGAAGTATTTAAAATTCTAGCTATTACCTAAACCTGAACACCGACCTCTGGTATGAATAGAAAACACGCATCTAACTCGGCCACAAGCTTTAGGCCCGCCTTTTCCTTCAAACCTGATTGCAAATTTGGCCCATCGCCACACGCCTCTCTTTTCTCTCCATACCGAAATGTTTGGCGCATAATGAAATCGCCACTTTCTTTTACACAAGCGGCACTCAGTCGAGACGAATGGCTTCGTCCACCATTTTTTCTTGTTTCAGCTCCAAAAAGTCTTATTTATTTTCATGGTTGTTCTAAAATCATTGCTTCTCCTCCCTCTTCTCCTCATGTTCACTTCCCTCTAATTTTTTCACTTCTTTGCGTCTTATTTCGCCTTAATCCATTCTAACTTACCTCTTTTTTTCTCTTATTGCTACTCCTACTGATACTATTACTTTTTCTCTCCCTTTCCTCCGCCCTTTTCTCATATCTTTACTCCTACTTCACCTTCACTTTTATTGATCCTTCTTCTTTTCTCGTATCTATCTTGATTTTTTATCTGCTGCCGTTCGCATTATTTCCACAATTTTTCTACTCTTTTTTGTCTCACGTTTTTACTTTTTTTTTTCTTCATTGCGTCTTTTTCTTTCTTCTTTTTTTCATGGGTTCTTCTTATTGCTTCGCCCTCACCGCCTCCTCTCCTCCTCCTACGTCTCGTTTCCATTTCTCTCTCTTTCTCCTTATTCCCTTCTCAATTACTTGTTTTTTCTTGTTACTACGACTACTACTGATACTATTACATTTCCTCTTCCTTCTCCTCCTCCTCATTTCTCTACAACTCTTTTTCTCCGTCTCTCTTTCTCTCTCTACTGATTTTTATTGTCTGCCGTTCTCATTATTACCCGCTATATTCTTGTTTTTTTACTCTTTTTCTCTTTTTTGTTGTCTTTTGTCTCTTTTTTTTCTTTAATATTTTACTTTTTCTTTCTGTCTGTTTTTCTTTTTTTTTCTCTTTTATTCTTCCCCGTATCCTCCACTAAACTTTTTTTTCTATCCTCATTATATTACCCTGAGATGATCAAGCTGGCTGAATTTTTATGAGTATTATTTTATATGAATATTACTGCATCTTGCATACGTAATCTCCCTTTTCCGCGGGTTTAGGTCCAGCTTAGGAAAAATACAAGAGTAACTAACATCATTGCGAAATATTCCAATTATTTCTCAATTGTGTAAGCATCTTTACAAGTCCATTTTTAATTGAAGCCTCTTGGATAGCCCTAAAGAATTAGTAGGACAATGTCGTCAGTTATTATTTTCCAGAATATAATCACCTTACGGGTCTGAAAACTCCAAATCAAAGAAATATTGAAGAATCTTTACTTATTTGGTATTTACCATTTATTTACTAAGCTTTTGTTTAGTTTGACGCACACGTCTCAGATTAATCTATCTATAAAATGCTGTGACTTCCGTTAGTCCGTCTGTCTGTCACACCCTCTAAAGTAGCCAGACATTGACCGATCGAAATTAAATTTTGGGAAGATATGCAAACAGGTAAGGAGATACAAAGTAAAGTGTGTTTCATTAAGATGGATTATATATAAGGCTGTTTCATTAAGACGGATCAAAGTTATCAGTAAATAAATAAGTGTTATTGGTGAAAATTTATTTATTTCTCTATTAGATCATGTAATTTAAGGCATGGCAATTATGTGTGATAAATAATATCGCCCAAATGTCCGCCTAATCTGAAAAAAAAGGATAAAATCATTAGACGCTTAAACTTAATTCACATTTAAAATCGGTCCAAGTTATCGAAATACCCTTTACAACTGGTTTTACTAGGATGTGTGGCTTAGTACCATAAATTTTTATTATTTTTTTTGGTGGGGAGAGGGGAAAATTAAAGGTTTTTTTATTTGACATACAAAATAATTTCACTATTTTAAAAATAAGTTGATGATTTAATGAATTTAAAAACAAATACTTATTTAATAAATATGAAATATTGTTTTTTGCATATCTTTTATTTAAGTTTTTAAATATACAAGAATTTAGTTTCCAGTTCGCCCTGCATTTGCGAGAACTATAAATCACAAGGCCAGGCGCTTCAAAATGTTGGAATTTGGCTCCAGAAAGAAATATTTAAGCATGGCCAGTTGTATGTTGCACGCTCAAGAGTAAGAAACTGTAAGAATTTATTCTTCACTGTTAAAAAGACAAAAAATAAACCTTCTTAAAAAATATTGTTTACCCTGAATTCCTATAAAATTAAATTAAAGAAATTATTAAAGTAGGGTTTTTATCAAAGTATTTTTCCAAACAAACCAGCTTATTCAAGCTTGCTTGGCGGTTGTAGTTTATCGTCATATCAGGAATGCCACGGTTGAAAGTCGTAAAAATACGTCGGGTTTAAGAATAAAAATCCGTTAATTCTTTTGAAATTACATTGAGTCCACTTGTTAAAACAAATAAGCTTGCGATAGATTTGTTAAATTAAAAGAATTAATAATTCAACATAAGATCAAGTAAGTACAAAGCATGTGTTAAAATCTTAGAGCATTGTATCTATAACTTCACACACCTGACTTGTTTATGCAGAATGACCTTTTTTAATGTGATAGCAAATCAAAATTTAAAAAAAAAATGTTTACTATGATTTTCAATTCGAATAAACAGCACGTTCATAACAGCCTCATACCAATCCCAAATTACCTCCGAGCAAGATAAGTAAATATGTCTAATATATATATATATATATATATATATATATATATATATATATATATATATATATATATATATATGTAGAGTTATGCTGTTTCATGGGGAGAAGATCGTGAGAGAAGGAGACGATCTAATCGATAGGCATAAACTTATTTTCAATACTTATATTGTTATTATTTTGTCATTTTCCATACATGTATATCTATGCATTATATCACACACACACACACACACACACACACATATATATATATATATATATATATATATATATATATATGGGTGGGGTAGACGTTCTCTACGTCTGAAGGTCGCGAGAGAGTGAAACTCTTGTAACGAATCGGGATGTCTTTTGATAGGAGGTAACGTTGTGAAGTGTTTTTGCTCTGTCTGGGTAATTTTGGCGTTAGGCACTTTTTGAGATTTTCTCTTGATTAAGGGGTTAGGTTTATTGGCAAGTTGTCGGTTGCTTTCGACAACATAGAAATATAAAAAATAAATAGACACAATATCTATATTATTCAACAAAACACACACACACTCACTCTCTCTCTCTCTCTCTCTCTCTCTCATACACACAGATAGATAGATAGATAGATAGATAGATAGATAGATAGATAGATAGATATTACAATTGTTTTTTTTAATATATTATCATCGCAACACCGAAATTCCCATGTTTCAAAATTGAAACTTCAATTCAAATTCAATCCTAAAATTTAAACTTAAAATACAAAGTTCCGCTCCATTATCAAGCGATGCTAGGAACTCGGAATTATAAATTTCATTGTTCTTTCACCTAATTTTAATATATATATATCATTATTATTATTATTAAAGACAACAAATTGACCGTTAGAAACTTATATGAAACTGAAAAGGAATCAAATATTCATTAGAATCCGACAAAATGATAGACTAAGGAATAAATCGCGAATGTTTATAAATTTAACATGTTTCCCTTTATTTAAGCTTCTTTTTTGGAGAAGGGCGGAATTAATTATGAAAGAGAAAATTCCGTTGCTTTTAGTTCATTGTTATTTGGTTTTATTGTGTGTGTGTGTGTGTGTGTGTGTGTGTGTGTGTGTGTGTGTGTGTGTGTGTGTGTGTGCGCGCGCGTGCACGTTTGGATTCTAGTGAGCATTTTTGTGTCGGTCTGGTAGTATCTGTATGTATAATTACTGAAGATATTATATTAAACTACTTGCAGCATGGTCAGGCGTTGCCTGTGCTCGATTCAAAAATCGTACGAATCATACAGCAATCGCTATCACTTGACTTAAAATATTTTTGCCCTTCCTTGCCTTTAAAGGAGTGCCCTTTGCCGTGCTGTTGTTGCTACATGCCTTACTTCTTGCCTATCTCACACTGCGAATTTTTTCTAAGCTCTATACTAAACATTAAATCTGTTACGAAAAAAGAACTAAACAAAATGAACACAAAACGATCAGCTTTAAAAAAAAAAAGGCCTCGTAACTGGAAAAACCGAATAAAAAAAGAATGTTAACAACAAATACTTTTTCACACCCAACCCAGTTCTGCGGAATCAGAATCAACGTTGAGTTTAAGCAAGCGAATGAGCCAATTGGAGTAAAGTGCCATGCAGATTTAAATTTTTCCCACTTGTGATGAATGCAACTATCGATTTTTTTTTTTTTTGCATGCTAGCATGCTAGTTAACATTCGTGTCAGTCAGCTGTTGGCTCTCACGCTGGCCAATAGAATCTTCCTGCCTATTCGTGGCATCCAGCTATTGGCTCTTACTCTGGCCAGTAGAAAATGGCCGCAAACTACATGAAAACCGCCGTAGAAGCATGAAAAAAATCGATTATTTCCACTATCGATAGGAGTTGGGAAATGCAACGTCGGTCTTAGCCTTTCCGCTAACTTGGAGCATGTGCACGTAAATTTTGGTGCAAATCCGTCGAAAATTGCGGCCTTGCATACATTACACACACATCCTGCCTTTTATAGATAGGGATTATTAAATAAAACGCCACCTGTGGCCGCTCGGTGAGTTAGTCTCGTAATCGTGTTAACTTTAAATGAACATTCATAATTGTCCAGACTAAAAGATAATAATTGCCGGAACAACGATGTTGCAGATGTGTTTTTATACATTTTCATAGCGAAACTTTCCTACACGTATGTGTGTGTTTCCCTACATATATGTGTTAATTTTCATATGTGTTTCTACATATCTGTGTAAATACGTGTTGTAAGCTTAAACTTTTATATGTCAATAAGAAGCAGATAAAGAGTCAAACATGAACGAAAATGTCATACAAACCTCCTCTTATTCAAATGATAGGTTTAAAAGATAGATTTCGCTGGTTGAGGCGAGAAGAAAACAGTGAAGTAAACAGTGGACAATAATTCTAAAAATTGACAGAAATTCACGAAAAAAGGAGGAAATATCAACTGGTAAACTATTAACAATATGACTGACCCACAAGTTATCTAAAAAGATTTTACAATAATATTCCTGTATTAACTATGTTAATAGACATTGCGAGTAAAGATAGTCTGTCTGCCTTGTAGTTCAGTATACAATACCTGGCCATTATCTGGACGCGAACTTTGACTGCTTTCAGCAGAAACAAATTCACGAGCATTATGCGGCAAAAGTCAGGCTATAAACAGATAAATTAAATATGATAGATGCAGTGATAAATAAACGTTGTAGACAGATGCCATATCTCAAAATAACACGTTGTAATCTCAACGTACATCAATAGGATGTGCACGCATGCGTACTCTGCGCTCGGCCTTCAACGTTGACAAGCTGCAATTGTAGTTGATGGCAAAGGGGTTAAGTGTAATTAGCCCATGGTTTGGACGCCATGTTTCTTGATAAGACACGTCTCGTATGTTGGCTAAGCTGTCAAGAGCGAGAACGTGAAAGAAAGTGTACGCATGCGCACGCTTGGCCATCTAATGTTGATTTGTTATTGCGTCTTTAAAGTGGTCTGGTCATGAAACCAAATTGAGTAACAGTAGATATTTATGCTAGGAGAGAAAAGTGAAGTTTACAAGCGATAAATTAAGAATCAATGAGAAGATATTTGCTTTGACTTCTAAATTCTTTTAACTTAATGGCTACGTCTAATTGGTTTGAACAGATTTAGATTTATCAGACCAGTTTCTTAAAAAAAGGGGAACTTAAAAATCCTTCTCCTGAAAATATTTTTCTGTTCCAACATCAAAATTTTCAATTTGCCAACTTATCATCATTGTAATTATTGTTTGTCTCAGAGGTTATATTAGTGTTTGCCATTCTTTTTTCTTTGGGCCGCGTTTTCAGAATTAAAATTTGCTTACACCTCACCAAATTTTATGTGATAAAAAGTACATTTAAAAATAGAAAAATAAACAGAGAGAAGATTAAAGGGAGATAATTGCGGATTCCAAGTCAGAACATTATCATTGATAACTCTCTCCTCTAATTTGCAGACTCAAATTATTATATTCTTAATATTCGTGATGAATTGTAAAAATATCACTCAGTCAATCGGCCAATAATTATATATATATATATATATATATATATATATATATATATATATATATATATATATATATACTGGGACTCATGCATGCAATTACAAGTAATCCATAATAATATTTTACATTTTGAACTCATATTTATTTTTGGCATATGAAATTTTTGAAACTGTTTCTAAATCTTTGTCTTTTAATCATTACGCCTCACCTGCTATCTTCATCTGCACTATCATCATGCTACGAAACGCGCCGAACCGTTTGAGTACCACTGGTCTATATCCTTATCAACGGACCGTTTCTTCTTCTTCTTCTTCTTCTTCTTCTTCTTCAATGTGCCGTGTCCTTTCAGGACTTGTCCGATCATGGCTCGCCTCAACTTCCTGTCCTTTGTAGCCATTAGTAAATCATGTATTTTTTGCTACAACACCTAATCCCTGTTCTACTCGAACCCGTAACATAGGTTATACACTACTTCCTGTTAGCCATCTTGCCTTCAAATGTCCTCTGAGTATCAAATTTCCCAAGCCATCTTTCCTCTTTATATGCCCTAGAAATTTCAACTGTTTCTTTCTTGGTGTTAAGTACAAGTGTCCTTTTTGTTTCCATTTTCTCTAAAATTTTGTTGTTGCTTACGTTTCCATGATGTTATCAGTCTACTTCTGTAGAACCACATTTCTGTTGCTTCAAGTCTCTTTTTCCTTCGCGAGTCGATTGTCGGGCGTTTACTGCCATATCGGAGGACCGATATTATATAACAGTTCAGTACTCTTTTCTTTCTTTCTAACGAAATTTTCTTATTTCTTAATATTTTACTTAAATTTTGGAAGGCATCTTTCGCTATGTCAATGCGCCTTCGAATTTCGGTGCCGCATCATCTGATAAAACAGACAACTTAGTAAAAAGGAAAAAAAAAACAGATATTGATCGAGCTGGGATTGCAGAAATACAGAAACAACTCCAAGAACCCAAGCGTGTATCGTGTATGGCACTTAACCGACTGAATACAGCTACACTATTAGAACTGGCACAAATGTCAGACTCGTTTCTCGGCCATCTCTCAACATCAAGCGCTTCGTGTTTTTAAATATTTTCAAATACCAGTTTCTACTAATATTAAAAAAAAATGTCGGATTAAAAATAAATCTATTAATTATTTAGAAATGCTCTGATTACGTCCTGGATACGAAACTGGGGAGATATCTCACTCAGTTATGTGCCACGCCTAGGCGAACATGTATCTTTCGATACATGACTGACGAGGAAGATTTTACAGCCACAAGTTGTCATTTCCTTCTGTGGTACACCCGTTGCCATCCAAGGCTATAGAAACCGGTGTGTTCTGCTATTTACCCATAGCTGTGGGGAGAAGAGGATTCATACCTTTCCCAAGGATATTAGCACCTAAGTGAATGTAATGGATTCGACTGGAATTCGAACTCGGCTCTCCGATTCCTCAATCCGTGTCTCCTAGCTAGTTATGTGCCATACGTGATACACGCTTAGGTGATCATGTATCTTTCTATACACGACTGACGAGGAAGATTTTTTCCCCACAGAAGGTTGCCATTTCTTTCTGCGGTAGACCAGTTGCCATCCAAGGCTATAGAACCCGGTCTGTCCTGTTATTTAGCCATTGCTGGGGGGGGGGAGAAGAAAAAGATTCATACCTTTCCCACGTAAATGAATTCGACTGGGGATACTGAAATTTTAAATTTAAGTTAACATTTTATTTTTAATTTATGTTCTGGGTGTATAGTTTAGCGGCTTTCATTTAATTTCTTTTTATCGCTTTTGTTATTAAATATCGCAGATTGTGCTGCAAGGATGCAACTTGGTTTCAGTTAACCATTTTCGATTCTCACCCATCGAAGTGCAGTTGAAATGCACTGAAACCAAGTTGCATCTTTGCAGTGAGTAAAATGGTTTTGTCTATATGATAAAATTATAATAAATGAATAATTAACGCTCTACTATAGGTATCGAGACTTCTTTTGGATTAACGCGGTGAACGTTGGAATTTATATATTACTTTCGTTCTCATCGCATCGGATATATATATATATATATATATATATATATATATATATATATATATATTGTCACTAATATTATATATATATATATATATATATATATATATATATATATATATATACATACAGAACCACATTTCTGTTGATTCAAGTCTCTTCTTCGTCTTTGAGGAGATTATCCGGTGCCAGAGACAAAACAGATATCACGTTTAAAATACGTGTATCCATGAAAATTACTTTTATAGTAATAATAATTTCACATTAAAAATTGATTTGAATATATATATATATATATATATATATATATATATATATATATATATATATATATATATATATGGGGTGATGCATGCGAGCAGGTAAATGGCATTATTATGCAACGAAACAGCTGAAACATTCTAATATATCCATTGGAAACTTTAATGTTTATTTTATTTCAGGCAGATTAATATTCTCGAAATTGAACTAACGGTGAAAGGACATAAGGAAAGTTGAAAGACTAAGATAAATTATAACAAAATTGTGTGGTTTCAGACAAGCATCTATCAATATACAGGTATACATACATATCTATATCTATGCGTCAACACACAAACACATACGCACATTCGCCTATCTATCTATCTATCTATCTATATATATATATATATATATATATATATATATATATATATATATATATATATATATATATATATATATGAGTGTGTGTGTGTATGTAGTCTCCATATTTACAAATTAATGCCACCAGGCACGAATGATTAAAACACACCTGTTCAATTCCCAAAATTCTTACAAGTCAATTTAGTGTAAGAAAAACACCAAGCAATCTTCTATGTCTGTGTAGGAATTCGTCAACACTCGGTTTTTTGGGGGTTTTTTTTGGCTTTTTTCTTTTTTTTTCTTTCTTTCATTGACTCTGCCTTGAAGGCTGAGATAAAAGCCGTCCGTTCCAGAAAAAACAAGTGTGTTAGAAAAAATAATAGATAAATAAAATAGGAAAAATAATGAAATAGTGGAGAACTGAGAAAGAAAAATAGAAGGAAGGAAGGAAGGAAGGAAGGAAGGAAGGAAGGAAGGAAGGAAGGAAGGAAGGAAGGAAGGAAGGAAGAGTAGGGAGGGAGAGTAGAAAGGAAGGAAGGAAGGAAGGAAGGAAGGAAGGAAGGAAGGAAGAGTAGGGAGGAGAGTAGAAAGGAAGGAAGGAAGGAAGGAAGGAAGGAAGGAAGGAAGGAAGGAAGGAAGGAAGGAAGGAAGAAGAGGGAGGAGAGAGGGAAAAGGAAGGAAGGAAGGAAGGAAGAGTAGGGAGGGAGAGTAGAAAGGAAGGAAGGAAGGAAGGAAGGAAGGAATGAGTCTACCGATTGAATAGAATTTTATTATAAACAATTGTCTTGTAAATGGAATTTTTAAAGCATTCTGAATGTAAAAATAAAGAAAAAAGTGTGCAAGACAATAAGAAACACTACCTGCCAAAAAAGTTTTGTTGAAATCGGTTGAAAAATGTAGGAAATCCGATCCCATATATAAACGAACACACACACACAAACAACCTGAGTTTTTATAATAAGTATAACTCGATATGAGTTGTCCCCCTTTCATTCTCGCGATGCCTCTTAATCGTGTTTTCAAATTGATCTCATGCAAAAACAATTGTGTTTTTCCAATTTTTGGCGCTGTCAGAACCACCGCAAGGTAATTTTACGTAGTCCTGTGAAGTTTTGTTGAAATCAGTTGAAAAATGTAGGAAATCCGGTCCAATATATAAACGTGTACACACACACACACAATCTGCGTTTTATAATGAGTAAGATGATCAATGTACATTCCAAAATAAAAACTATGATAACATGCTATTTTCAAGATAGGCAGGTCCTCTGGTGACAATCTTCTTTGCCTATTTTACCCTAGTCTGGCCATGTGTCGTATACATCTATGTTTCGTAAATCCCAAGAATCTAACAAGACAAAAAAAGAACGTGTATTTTTCTGAATAAAGACAATTAAATCGAAAGCTAAACAGGCGAAAATAAAGAAACACTGTGGCTGGCCTTGTATTTCCCAAAAGCGCCAATTGTTCGTATCAGATCCCAGGTAAAATCCAAAATCGTTTGCTGATTTTTAAGGTAAGTAAACACAACGGAGTAATGGATAGCGGCTCGGATTGAGGAGTCGGAGAGCCGAGTTCGAATTCCAGTCGAATTCATTGGGAAAGGTATGAATCCTCTTCTTTTTCCCCCAGCTATGGGTAAATAGCAGGACAGACCGGGTCCTATAGCCTAGGATGGCAACCGGTTTACCACAAAAAGAAATAGCAACCTACTGCGGGAAAAAAAAATCTGCCTCGTCAGTCATGTATTAAAAGATACATGATCGCGTAAGTGTGTATCAAGTATGACACGTAACTGAATAGGAGGCACGGATTGAGGAATCGGAGAGCCGAGTTCGAATTCCAGTCAAATCTATTACATTCACTTGCCCTTGGTAAAGGTATGAATCCTCTTCTTCCACCCCCACCCCCAGCCATGGCTAAATAGCAGGACAGACCGGGTTCTATAGCCTTGAATGGCAATTAGTCTACCGCAGAAAGAAATGGCAACCTACTGCGGAAAAAAATCTGTCTTATCAGTCCTGTATCGAAAGATACATGATCGCCTAAGCGTGTATCACGCATGGCACTTCACTGTCTGAAACATCAGCTGCAATGGATGGTTGTTAGCAAAAAGATGAGACCAAAGTGCGAATTTCAAACCGGAGATATCAAAATCAAACAAGCAGAAAAATTCTAAATATCTAGGAAGTGTTTTAACAGGGGACAGTAAGTGTGACACCGAAATCCGAAGGCATATTGGGATAGCCAAAGATGTTTATGACATATCAACCTCAATGGGTTATTTAATTCCGACAAAACTTTTATTGTTGGTAACATTTTTTTTGCAAAAATCTATTTCTGGTAATATTTTTTCTTTCAAAAAAGCTATTTTTGGCAATATTTTATTCTACAACAAATCTATTTCTGATAAAATATTTTTCTTCAAAAATCTATTTCTGGTAATAATTTTCTTTCAAATATGTATTACTGGTAATATTTTTTTCTTTTCTTTATTTCAAAAAAATGTTTAGCTGGTTTTTTAGGGGTTTTTTAAATCCAAAAATGTATTGCTGATAATATTTGTTTTTGAAAAATGTATTACTGGTAATAATTTTTTACAAAGTATTTCTGATATTAAAACCTATTTTTACACTTTGACCCCAGTTTGGGAGTTAACTATTTGCCTATAGTTGGGATCTTAACAGTTGCTACCACCCCGGGTCAAGGTGAACTTGGGAACACCAAAAATTAGTAGGTGATTCCACGCTCCTCAAAACCTCCTGATCAGATGCCTTGCTGTTGGATGTAGTTTATCGTCATACCCAGGACAGGAGAGTCTGGGAGTTACAATCAATGAAAATATGATGAAAAACTAATAGTAAAAAAATTACTAATAATAATAACAAAACAGAACTACTTTATGTAAGACACTTATAGGTATATGTGTTAATAAATTCCTGACTTATGTTCATGAAATGTATCTATATGCACTTATAGATATTTAATGAGCTTAGCTTATTCAAGTACAATATGTGTGAATATATCCTTTGGCATCTATGTATTCCATACATACGATTGTATTGCTGGTTTCTTCGTAATATAGGTGATAAAAATCCATTCGTTCTGCACTTTTGCACACAGTAGGATATTTATTTTGGAGAACCACAGCTGTCCTCGCAGAAGGGTGATGCCAGGCATGGCCGATTGTGTTGTCGTATTTGAAACTTGTCTATTCTGGAAGTGCTATTATTCAGAAATTCCCACCGCCAACGTAATTCTAATTCGCTTATCCATTTATCGATCTATATACCTATCCAGTAAATCACTACTGAATTGTTTCCGACATTGTCCAAGTAACTATTCGACATTCAGGATCTACAATAAGAACGACCTTGAATAAAGCCACCCTTCTAGAGTCAGTGTATTTTTGTATAATCTGCTGAATTAACTGCCGAAAAGGCAGCAGAAATAAAGATATTTGGGGAGAAAATAGAAAAATATACACGAAGAGGAATGCCTAATCATAGCAAAAGGCTGGATTTATTCCATTCAGTTTTTAGTGAAGCCTATAGACAGAAAAGGAATATTCGAATGGAACAAATGCTTGGAGTTGGTGCGAAGTGAGAATTGCCTTCAACTTCACAGCTCTTGAGAGTTTTTGTACTCACCAAACCAAGGAATATCGAGCCAGTCGAATCTCAGCATCAATACTCCTTATTGTTTGTCTTTGATGAGACGCAGACAGATTGATGGTAACGTAAAAAAAATGGAAAAAAGGCGATTATAAAAGAAATGAATAGAGGGAAAACTTGGACAAACAAAATAATCAAAAAATAAAGGAAGAATTGAAAGCGAATTAAAACAGATGAAACGGTGACAAATCAAAGCCATAGAAAGGAAGATCGGTAGAAAGGAAGGAACAATGAAATTGATAAAGTGAACAGGATTAATAAATTGATACATAAAGGATAAATTCCATTGATACGAAAGTCTAATTGATTGGGAGATATACCAATGGATGTCAACATTTGAACAAAATAGTCTAGAGAGAGAGAAAGAGAGAGAGAGAGAGATGAACAGATAGATAGATAGATAGATAAGAACAGACATATATGAACAGACTCAGATATATATATATATAGATAGATAGATAGATAGATAGATAGATAGATAGATAGATAGATAAGAACAGACATATATGAACAGACTCAGATAGATAGATAGATAGATAGATAGATAGATAGATAGATAGATAGATAGATAAAAAAAAGACTTAGATATATATGTACAGATTCATATATATATATATATATATATATGAACAGACTCAGATATATATATATATATATATATATATATATATATATAGTGTATTTTATTTTCAGCATCATCACTTGATAGATAGATAGATAGATAGATAGATAGATAAAAAAGACTTAAATATATATGTACAGATTCATATATATATATATAGAGAGAGAGAGAGAGAGAGAAAGAGAGAGAGAGAAAGATAGATAGATATGAACAGATCGATATATATGAACAGACTCATATATATATATATATATATATATGTGTGTGTGTGTGTGTGTGTGTGTGTGTGTGTGTATTTAGGCAGCAATCCTTGTTTCATGCACATTTCATTAAAAACGAAAAACAAGGTGCTTTTATTTAAGTTTTATACAATTTCTCATGCAATCTAATTTTTTTTTCTTTACTCATGATAAATTATATAAAAACTGTCCGAATGTTCTTTTTATCCGAGCTCTTTCGGCTATACATTTAGCCATTTTCAAGGATGAAATATTTTAACTGTTAAAATTAGAAATAGTTTCTTGTATGTATGTTTTATAAATGTTTTCCTTTTTTGTTTCAAAACACGGTTAAGATATTATGTCCATGTTCATAGTTAATATTATTAAGTGTAGGTTTGTTTTTATTAATAAGGCTTCCATTATTTGGGGCTTTTTTTTTTTTTTGCATGTGGATGATGCTGTTATATTAGTGTTGTCAACAAGTATCTTACGAATAGGGTCCGGTAGGTTTCCATGAATATTTAAATGAGATCTAATTGAGCTATGGGCAGAAAGGTGTAGAGTGAGTCTGCGTGTCATACATGTTGTAGTGTGGCCTATATAATTATTTACGAATTTTGATTGTTGAGGAATACAGTTCCTTAATGAGCATTTGAATTCGTAAATAATATTTGCCCTATTTAATTTTGTTCTAAGAGGTGAATTATTATTTTTAACTATAAGGTTAGAGGTTTTAAATTTTTTCTAATAAATAATTAATCGAATTTTTTTGCTATTGTCAACTGGTGTTATGCATTTTTTGTATAATGTTCTTAATTCTGCATTCATCCTGTTTATAATTTTCGTTCATCTGATTTTTATAAAAGATATTAATCTTATTGTTTATGTTTCTATTCTCGCCGTTGCTATTAGTTACCTTAGACAAGAAACGCCTAATGATTAGGAAATCCGTTATTAATCAGCGTTTGCTTTACATTTTTTAATTCTTTAAAGAAAAGCGAGCGAGAGTATGAATTCTCGTGCGCTCTCGTGAGGAAATTTTTAATAACACCTATTTTATATCTAAGAGGGCATTTACTAGAGAAATTAAGATGGCAAGAGTCTTTACTATTTTTATGAACAGAAGTTTTAACAGTATTATTACTAAAATCGACGAGAACATCTAAGAAAGGAAGTTTTTTTTTTCACTAAGTTCATAAGTAAAATTTAGAACGGAATTTTGTTGAAATGTAGCTTTCAGATTTTTCTATTTCTTTGTTTTCAGCTAAAATAAATATGTCGTCTACATAACGAACATATATTTCAGGTTTAATAACTTTAGTAAAAACCTTTTCAACATCGGATATATAATAATTGGAGAAGCACGGCCTGAGAGGGTTTCCCATACTTACTCCATCAGTTTGTGTGTAAATAGTACCATTCTGGCTATAAAAAGGAACTCTAGTGGTGCAAGTAAGCAATAGTTTTCTTAAAATATTGGGTTAGATTGATGGAGGTGGAATTAAATTATTTTTATACACCGAATTAATAATATCAATAGTTTCGGAGACGGGAACGTTAGTAAATAAATTCTCTACGTCAAGTGACGCAAGAATGCCGTGGTTTGTTTTTACATTTGTGCTTTTAAGTATTTCAAGGAATTCATGGGTAGATTTAATGCTATATTTAGTAGGGAGATATGGGGTAATAATATCATTGAGAAATGTTGATAGTTGACATATGCATGTTGGAATCTGAGAAATAATAGGTCATAATGGGTATCCCGATTTGTGTATTTTAACATTACCGTATAAGTAGCCAAGTTGGTAATCTCCAATAATTTTGTTTATTTTTAGGGATCCTGCAACAGCATTGTTGGATGTTATGAGTTTATTAGCATATTTCTTTAGATATTCAGCAGTGTTCTGATTCAATTTAGTAAAATTAGAACGTTCATCAATGAGATGCTGAAGAACATTCCGACAGTTTTTTATATAATTTATCATCCGAAAAGAAAAAAAATTATTAAATCGCATGAGAAATTGTATAAAAAAAACTAAATAAAAGCACCTTGTCTTTCGTTTTTAATGAAATGTGCATATATATATATATATATATATATGAATAAAAATGACAATAGGAAAACTGGTAATTGCTGACGCGTTTCGTCCAATGTGATAAAGTCCACATTGGACGAAACGCGTCAGCAATACCAGTTTTCCTATTGTCATTTTTATTCATAATATTGTCTTCTACCGATTAAATCGGAGAAATTTTCATATATATATATATATATATATATATATATATATATATATATATATATTTTTTTTTTCTTTTCTCTTGAAGAAGGGTTAATAACCTATGCTTTCTCTTGACTTTCTTTCCTTTTCTTTTTTTTTTCCTTTTCCTTTCCTCTTCCTTTTTTTTTTTTTTTTTTATTGATTTCTTATCGTCTTTCCTTTTTCTTTAAATAAATCCTTTTCACCTTTTATGGGAAATTCTCCAAAAACGAAAAGTGAAGAAGTGTTTCATTAATCGCAATTTTGAATAAAATCGTTCAGTACCATCATTGTTAGCCACCTAAAGAAACGTTTGATTTTATCGTTGTAACAAAATGTACAATTTTGTAGTGGATATTTACATGTTCTAATGTTACAGTATATAATAAATATTTATTGCTCTACTTTTGTATTGAACCCTGTTTTAAATTAATGTTTTGAACGTTGTAATTTTATTCTTCGTCCTTTTACATTTGAATATATATATATATATATATATATATATATATATATATATATATATATATATATATATATATATTAATTATTTATTTAAAAATATGATTCCAACACGCTACATATATATATATATAGAGAGAGAGAGAGAGATAGAGAGAGAAAGAGAGATAGATAGATAGATAGATAGATAGATAGATAGATAGATAGATAGATAGATAGATACTGAAGAGAATGAGATAGATAGATAGATAGATAGATAGATAGATAGATAGATAGATAGATAGATAGATAGATAGATAGATACTCCGAGGGCTTACAAGCCAGATCACGTTAAAACGCCGGTTTTTGTACAATCGCCGAAGTTAAGTCACATCGAACCTGGTTAGTACCCAGATGGGTGACCGCTTGGGAATACCAGTTGCTGTAAAGTTGGGTTTGCGGGTGATGTAATCGGGTTGGTTACATTCAGTTACGCGCAAATACCAGTTATGGCGGGTGCGAAGGTTAGACATTGCCGAAATTTCTAAGGCGTAACATGAGGAAAGAAAGTTTAGAAAATTTGACACTTGCAGAACATACTGGAGACAAGATGAACAAACGAAAACAACTACTGTAAATATTTACAAAAGTTCATTTAAGTAGATTATTATGTTTTAAAAAATTCCTCTGTTATAACTGCTATTATTTTCTGAAGTCTTTTACATATTGTCTATTCATTACATGATTAGGTCTTATTTCAATTCTCATTTTTAGTAAAACGATGATCCCGAAATGCGATTTTGCAGGTTGGGAACACTAGAATCAAACAGACTCAGAAGTTTAGATATCTGAGAAGCGTTCTGACAGAGGACGGTAAATGCGATGCTGAGATCCGTAGGCGTATTGGGATGGCCAAGGGCGTATTCCAAAAGCTGGGTAGAGTATTGCAAGACAGGAGGATTTCTTTGGTGACGAAGAAAAGAATACTGAGCTGTTACATGACATCTGTCCTCTTGTACGGCAGCGAATGTTTCACGGTCTCTTCAAAGATGAAGAAGAGACTCGAGGCGACAGAGATGTGGTTCTACAGAAGGATGCTAAGGATATCATGGACCGAGCATGTGAGCAACGACGAGGTCTTAGAGAGGATGCAAACAAGGAAGAGGCTTAACACGTAACATCAGGAAGAGGTAGCTAAAGTTTCTGGAACACATTATGAGGAAGGAGGGCATGGAGAATCTGATACTCACGGGTCGAATAGAAAGAAAGAATGACAACGTATGACATACCTGGCAGCCTTAAGCAAGTGGATGACAGAAGGTGGTCTGGGTGGGTAGAGGAAAGGAACTTGTTGTGAGCTGCAAGGAATAGAGGGAGTTGGAGAGATATGATTGTCTACGTGCTGAAAGGACACGGCACATAGAAAGAAAAGACGCAATTCTTGTATGTGTTGTTCTAATCTCATCTCCCATCCTGTGTTTGCTTCTTTGTACTGTTTCTTAATGCGAAGCATCAAACTTTTCGGTCAATCTGTTCTTCCGCGTATATTAACTGGTTCATTTCGATGATACTCTCACTTTTTACATGTTGCAATAGTTTATTATTGTCAGTACTCTGTATGTTTGCAGGCACGTGCTCAATTCCCGACAACACACTGTATCAAATCTTTCTTCTAATTGATATAGTAGATTGTTATTGATATGATAATACCGTCTACGTAAGACTTTTGACAAAGGCTTTTAATGTTGCAAGTCATTTTAGTTTCATTGCAATATCCTTTGAAAACATTTGCATATTTCTGAACGCTGACTATATGAAATAATGGCATTACAACAAAAAAATGCTTGGTAATAATATTGACTGTTTTCTTTTGTTCATTAAATTTGTTTTTTCTTTTACATTTTACATTTTAAATGTTCATCTTTATTCCAAAGATTATACAACAATTTCGTTTAAAGATTTCGAGAAAGAAATGCATTTTTGGCAAATCAACGACTGGATATAAAAAAAGAAATAGCGATTCAAAAGAAAGACGAAAAGAGGGGAAGACTGAATAGTAAAGTAGCTGATAAAAATTTAAACAGAACGAAAGGGGGAAACTAATGAAGAGAGAGGAAAAAAAGAAAGAATAAAGGTAACTATGGCAATAGAAAGAGGAGATGAAAACAAATCTCACTTTTTCCTTTATACAAGAGAGAAGGTGAAAAGAAAGAAAGAAAGAAAGAAAGAAAGAAAGAAAGAAAGAAAGAAAGTTTAAATTTAGATGGAGTCGACACGTAGATAATGATTGCATCTCGTACAGGGCACAACTGAGTGTAGGAAGAAGAAAATCAAAGCTGAATAAGAAAGAAAAAAACTCTTTCAGTGTTATCAGACGAAAGAAAATAATAAAATCTCTTTCAGCATTGTGGAAAGAAAGAAAGAAAGAAAGAAAGAAAGAAAGAAAGAAAGAAAGAAAGAAAGAAAGAAAGAAAGAAAAGAAAAACTCTTTCAATATTATGGGACGAAATAAAAAAAGAAAAAAGAAAGAAAATAATAAAAACTCTTTCAGTATTATTGAACGAGAGAAAGAAGAAAGAAAAGAAAAAAGAAAGAAAATAACAAAAACTCTTTCAGTATTCTGGAACAAAAGAAAGAAAAAAGAAAGAAAATAAAAACTCTTTCAGTATTATTGGACAAAACAATTAAAAAGTAAATGTTCGCTATTCTACTGCAAAAGAAAACGAATTAAGTACAATAGTAAGAGAAGGACATTTTCTCTCTGAAAAGAGGAAAGGTAAAAATAGAAAGAGAAGGACATTTTCTCTCTGAAAAAGGGGGAAAGTAAAAAAAGAAAGAAAAACAAAGTAGAATATGAAAAAAGAAAGGAAGAGTAAAATGATAGAAAGTTCAAAAGAAAAATGTTGTAGAAAGAAAGAATGAAAAAAAAAAAGAATTATCCCAATTATCTCGAAATCAAAAAGAAAAGAAAAATGTATCGAATACGAAAGAAAAAGTTGTATATCGCACCAGTATTTCGAGCTTTGGATTTTGAAATATATTTTTCAGGGTAGGCAGTTTCGAATTGAAATAATGGCGCGTCATAATCTTTCTTCTTAAATTCAACTCATTTGGCTGACCTTAATTGATATCAAGAGATCGAGTAAAAAATAGAGAGGGAAAAACAAAGCATAAAAAGATACGTAAAGATCGAAAGAAAACGAGAGGAAGTGAAAAAGAGGCTTGGCCTATTTTTTATATTCTCTATACAAATTAAAATTAGCTATGTACCCTTTGTTTTGGAAACAATAGCAGATTGAATATTTAAATTGAAAGCAAAAAAAAAATACATACAATTTTTGTAATTTTGTTTTTATGTCATATAATCTATTTATTTTTTATTTATTTTTTTTTTGGTGGAAAAAAAGCATTTGAAAAAATTTGAAGTATTTCGTATAATTGAAGAATTCAGGAATTAGAGAAAAATTCTTTTCTATAGATATTCTAATAACTTTTTGTAAATAGAAAAAAATGATACAAGGTCGTTTTCACTTTGTCTGCAAAACCTGTAAAATAATATGTAATAATCTATTTTTTGTCAAATATGGAATCAAAACGGTTACTATATCCATTGTCAGCTACGATGATGGAGTTTGTGTTTATAAGATAAACATGTTTTTGCTTTTTGCGGATAGTTGTTTTTTTTTTTTAGAGTGAGTGTCGAAAAGCATACGGGCGAGTTTCCCAGCACGAATGTTGGATAACCAGAATGTTCGTTCCGTTTATTGAATAAAAATAAATAAAATAAATATAATAAAGTATATCTAATACAAGTCTCGAAAGTCCTTCAAGGTGAGGATTACTGTTAAGATGGTTATAATGAATTAACGGTGATAGTAGTGGTGATTATAGAGATAAGGAGGGCCTTTTGTCCCATTATCTTCTGTCGTCTTTCAGACAACTTCATATTACTATCATCTCGGTTTTAGGATTTTTTTTATCAAAGTAATGGTCTAGGACTTTTGAAGATTTCCAAGAAATTTGTAAATACAGGAATTATCCAAATTTTCAGTATATGGCGAATCTCGAAATATTATCTATCTATCTATCTATCTATCTATCTATCTATCTATCTATCTATCTATCTATCTATCTATCTAATTCTTTTCAGTATCTATCTATCTATCTCAGTATCTATCTAATTCTCTTCAGTATCTATCTATCTATTTTTCTATCTATCTATCTCATTCTCTTCAGTATCTATCTATCTATCTATCTATCTATCTAATTATCTTCACTACTATCTATTTATCTATATTATTCCGACCAGTATGATCTGCATCATTCTCTTTACTATCTATCTATCTATCTATCTATCTATCTATGTCATTCTCTTCAGTATCTATCTATCTATCTATCTATCTATCTATCTCATTTTCTTCAGTATCTATCTATCTATCTATCTATCTATCTATCTATCTATCTATCTATCTATCTATCTATCTATCTCATTCTCTTCAGTATCTATCTATCTATCTATCTATCTATCTATCTCATTTTCTTCAGTATCTATCTACCCATCTTATTCTCTTCAGTATCTATCTCATTCTCTTGTGTCTATCTATCTATCTATCTATCTATCTATCTATCTATCCCATCTATCTATCTATCTATCTATCTATCTCTATCTCTTCATTCATCCATCCATCTATCTATCTATCTATCTCCATCTATCTATCTATCATTCATCTATCTATCTCATTCATCTTCCCATCTCTATCTATCTATCTATCTATCTATCTATCTATCTATCATTCTCTTCAGTATCTATCTCCATCTATCTATCTATCTATCTCATCTCTTCAGTATCTATCTATCTATCTATCTATTCTCTTCATCTATCTATCTATCTCATTCTCTATCATTATCTATCTATCTATCTATCTATCTATCTATCATCATTCTCTTCTCATTCTCTCTATCTATCTATTCATCTATCTATCTATCTATCTATCTATCTCATTCTCTTCAGTATCTATCTATCTATCTATCTATCTATCTCTATCTATCTCATTCTCTTCAGTATCTATCTATCTATCTATCTATCTATCTATCTATCTATCTATCTATCTCATTCTCTTCAGTATCTATCTATCTATCTATCTATCTATCTATCTATCTTGTATTCATTATTTATCTTCTGTCTATCTATCTTGTTCTCTTCGGTATCCATCTATATATATATATATATATATATATATATAGCTTCAGATATAGCCTAATAACACTGCTTTCTGATTATCGCCAAGCAACTCCATTACATCAAGAAATGCCATGACGAACCAAACATGTACCATGACGAGATTCTTTTTTAAAGAATTAAACTACTGGTTTTGTGACATACTTATATCAATTAATACTTAAGAAAGACAAACGTTGAATGGAAAGAAAGAAAGAAAGAAAGAAAGAAAGAAAGAAAGAAAGAAAGAAAGAAAGAAAAACACTGAATAGAAGGAAAGAAAGAAAGAAAGAAAGAAAGAAAAGGACTGAATAGAAAGAAAGAAAGAAAGAAAGAAAGAAAGAAAGAAAGAAAGAAAGAAAGAAAGAAAGAAAGAAAGAAAGAAAGAAAGACAAACACTGAATAGAAAGAAAGAAAGAAAAACATTGAATAGAAAGAAAGAAAGAGAGAAAGAAAGGCAAGCGTTGAATGCAAAGAAAGAAAGAAAGAAAGAAAGAAAGAAAGAAAGAAAGACAAACACTGAATAGAAAGAAAGAAAGAAAAACACTGAATAGAAAGAAAGAAAGAAAAACATTGAATAGAAAGAAAGAAAGAGAGAAAGAAAGGCAAGCGTTGAATGCAAAGAAAGAAAGAAAGAAAGAAAGGCAAGCGTTGAATGGAAAGAAAGAAAGAAAGAAAGAAAGAAAGAAAGAAAGAAAGAAAGAAAGAAAGAAAGAAAGAAAGGAAAATTGTTAAGACTGTAAAAAGATGGAAAGAAAGAACCTATTTCGGAAGGTTAAGAACTGAAATCTCGATACGGAACAGATTGAGAATTATGTTGTTCTGGGGTGGAATTGGTTGAAATTTGAATTGCTAACGCGAAACAGATTGAAAAGGAGAGACTAGCGCCAGGAGGCATGAGTGCCAAAAGCAAGAAATGTAGCAGGGTGAACGGAAAAATAGCGGGTGGCGAAATTACCACAAAACATCTCTCACCCTGAACAAATTTTGAAGAGATCTGGCCCACTGACAGGCAACTCAGACTTGTTATCCGTTCTAATATTAAAAATAAACACAAAAAAAGTCAGATGCGAGAATGGGAAGTTATGGCGATAAAATAACCTTCACAAATTGGCTTCATAGATATTCTTGGCAAGAAAGTGTAAAGGATAAAGTAGACCTCGATTGATCATACGATTGACGGATAGAAGGAGGAATGCATAGATAGATAGATAGATAGATAGATAGATAGATAGATAGATAGATAGATAGATAGATGTTGAAAAGACCCAGATAGATAGATAGATAGATAGATAGATAGATAGATAGATAGATGAGAAACTATGATAGCAAAATAGACAGCGAGATAGATGATAAACAATGATACATGAGAAAGAATGATTAATAGGTAAATGAGATAAATATGATAGATATATATGATAGATTAATTACATAGATATAATTATATATATATATATATATATATATATATATATATATATAATGGTAGATTAGATATCTACCACTACCTGAAATTTGTTTGTGCTTCCGGTGTCTCGGCTATGTTTGCCGCTTACGTGTGGAAGTCATGTTCGTATCCTGCTCGTCGTAATCCCGTATTCGACTCTTTTCGTGTTTGTTTCCGGTGCTGCTAATTTTCCCGTCCCTCCTGAAATGAGGAAAGCCTATTCATTGCAGATATCCAAACAATAGGATGAAAAATCATTAATTACCACCTTCCTGGCGTCCTCGAATATCCCAACAAAGACCACCAAAAGTTAGAATTTTATATCTGTCTGATAAGTCGCAGCCTTATTAGGCCTCATAAAATGTCAGGTAATTTCAATAAAAGTAAAATGCTGAAGTTGCCATTTACCGCTCTGGCAATACAATTACTATTGGTTTTGTGACATACTTATATCAATTAATACTTAAGAAAGAAAGAAAGAAAGAAAGAAAGAAAGAAAGAAAGAAAGAAAGAAAGAAAGAAAGAAAGAAAAACATTAAATAGAAAGAAAAGAAAAGAAAGAAAGAAAGAAAGAAAGAAAGAAAGAAAGAAAGAAAGGAAAATTGTTAAGACTGTTAAAAGATGGAAAGAAAGAACCTATTTCGAAAGGTTAAGAACTGAAATCTCGATACGGAACAGATTGAGGATTTCTGACACATAAAAGATATTAAAGTTGAAATTAATGATATCTTAAATAGAATGAAAAGAGTAAAAACGAGCACTTAATGATAATAGTTGACTTGAATGCGTTTTTCCCGTTCGCCCACTTTTTACGATTAGTTCAATTTATAAATCAAAAACCGTATCTGCAAATGAGGTCATGGCAAAAAAAAAATAGTGCGGAAACAAGAAAGAAAAAAAGTAGCAAGTTTTAATTTCCCCGACAATGAAAAAATTAAAACCACCTGAAAAAGGCCGAAGCGTACAACTGCCGAAACGTTGTGATAAATATGGCAACAACGATGAGGACAATAGTCCGAAAAATGCAAATTAACTTCGTTGTTTTTTCTTTAAACCTCAAGACCAAAGCAGCCTTTGGGACAAGGTGGTCTGAGGTCGAGAAAATTTATTATAATACATTTGATATAATGGCCCCCCTCCGAGACAATACATAGCTTTCTATCCCGATATCCCCAAAAGATTGCCCGAACCCTGGTTTACACTAATGGTTCTAGATTCTAAAAAATCACTTATACATATCTTTCTATAGAACATTTTTCTGTCTATATTTCTGAGATGAGGAATAGTAATTATTTACATTGTTCGAATTGCTGTCCTCATCTTTATTGCCACATTCACGACGTTTCGGCCGTTGTACGCTCCGACCTTCTTCCGGTGATTGGAATTCCGAACTGAACCCTTTATTTCGTCCACTGACTGTTCTAGTTCCACGTGTCATGCTTCTTCGTCTCAGTTATGTCTCAGAACGTTTTTATTTAAGTTCAAATGTTGTAAACTCTTTTGGATCTAATCATGATTTTATAAATATTTTTGATATATATATATATATATATATATTAGGCAGCATATGATTTACATACAAAGAATAATCACACATAGAATTAATCAGAAGTATTAATGCGATTATTGGCGACATCCATCGCTAGAAAACATAATATATGCATTAAAATCCTGTTCATCCAGAGTGCGAGTTTTGATCCTTGAAGAAAAACTTGTTGTCTGTAGTTTTTCAGTTTATTTGATGTTAAAATGCTAGTACTTACAGATGGTCTTCCATCCATCATCATAATTCTATGTGTGATTATTCTTTGTATATATATATATATATATATATATATATATATATATATATATATATATATATATATATATATATAAAAAAAATATATAGATATAGATCCGACAGTATGAAGAAAAATATATACGGAAAAACAAAAATCCTTATATACAATTATGCTGTTTTAATGTTAATATGTCAACGTCTTTGTCATGTTGTATTGATAATGTTATAATTTATGAATATGTCCTGAAGATGGTTTATTAGTCCGAAACGTCAGATGTTGACATATTAACATTAAAACAGCATAATTATATATAAAATTTTTGTTTTGTTTTTCCGTATATATTTTTTTCATATATATATATATATATATATATATATATATATATATATATATATATATATATATATCACTTTGACTGTCTTGTCAAAGAATTGAATAAAACAATTTATAGTAGCAAACAAATACAAAAATTTAACAATCTAGGGTGTATCATAATAGACGATGGAATATTTGACACAGAAAGCGCATTGTATCAGGGAATAAGCCTTCCAAAAGCTAAACAAAGTATTAAGAAACAGGATAATTTTGATAGAAACAAAGAAAATGAAATATCAATCCCCCTACGTGAGAGGGAATAGTGAATATTTTCCTCACAAACGAAGAGGGGACTTGAGGCAACATAGATGTTGTTTTTTGCAGATACTTGCTGATAATTCCATGGCTGAAACATGTGAGCAACAGGGAGGTTTAAGGAAAATGAAATCAAAAAGGATACATATGCTTATAATCAGAAAGCATTAGTTTCAATTTCTAGGATACATTGTGAGGAAAGGAGGCTTAGAGAATGTGATACTCAAAGGAGATACTGAAGGGGCAAAAGGAAACAGCGAGTAACCTCCCTAAAAAGCTTGTGTAACAGTGACTGAGAGAGTGACAAACATTGCTTAGACGTACAAATTTTAAGAAATTGTCAAGAGCTATGATCACCCACGTTCTAAAAGGAAATGACGCAAAACTTTTTTTTTAAGTTCTGACCTGTCTTCCGTTCTGTAATTTTATGTAGAATACATTTTTATACATCTTAATCTTCTAAAAGACGTGGGATGGTTGATTAATTGCTCAAGTTATAATTGAGATTCTTGTAAAATATCACTATTTTTTTCGTCAACATTATCGAAAATGAAGAATCTAAAATTCGCCTTATCTTCAAAGAGCCTACTTCTATTCATATTTTTTCAATCAACTTAGTCAAAAAAAAAGTGGAAATTATATTTTGTATAACACGTTTCTTTCATTTTTCTTTCTCTCAGAGCTGCAGAGCCCATAACCGCCTTTCTGGCGTCAACAATGAAAATTATGCAAGCTAATACACACATACACACACATGGTATACGGTCTTGACAAAAACATGATATAAAGTCTTTAAGAACGTGAAGATTGTTAAAATGGAACCAGGACTTTATTTTAATAATCTTAAGCCTGTCTTTGTCGTTAAAATGTTATATGGTCTTTAGTTTAATAGTCTGAAGCCTGTCTTTGTCGTTAAAATATTATAAGGTCTTTATTTTAAGAATCTGAAGCCTGTTTTCCCGTTAAAATATTATAAGCTCTTTATTATAATAATCTAAAACCTGTCTTTACCGTTAAAATGTTATAAGGTGTTTAATTTAATAATCTGAAGCCTGTCAATATCGTTAAAATATTATATATCCTTTATTTTAATAATCCGAAGCCTGTCTTTATCGTTAAAATAGTATAAAATCCTTATTTTCAGAACTTCTATCCTGTCTGTCATTAAAATGTTATAAGGTCTTTAGTTTGAAGTGTGTTTGATCGTTACAGTGTTATATGGTCTTAATTTTAAGAACTTGCAACCTTTCTTTGTCGTTAAACTTACATAATATTGGCGTATTATCAACAAACGTTTGATGCATATTTCATAAATTCTATACTGACCGATGTTTACTCGTATTCAAGAACGGTAAAAATGTGTGCGCGCGCAGCTGTGTGCGCGCGCATATCTGTGCGTGTCATTCTGCAGCCGGCTTTTAACATGATTAATTTTGTTGACGAATGCATTTTAATTTTTTTCACTTTTAAATTCGCATTTTATCTTATTGCAGTTAATTCATTCTTTTCGTGTGTTGCACAATTAAGTAATATAATATAAAAATATAAAATAATTATAATAAACTAATTCAAATAAAAATATCAAAAATGCATAACTACAGATTTATATTGTCAAAATATCCACAGATGTAGAACGCAATATCTATCTGTGTGTGTATATATATATATATGTGTGTGTGTGTGTGTGTGAGAGAGAGAGAGAGAGAAAGAATGCTGTGCGCTTGACAGCGGTTATTGACGCGAAAATTGGATTGGCTTATCGAGTTGAAATTCAAACTAAGGTCGTTGCGATCGCTTTCACGCAAATAACCCCGTAAGATAAGAATACATCTCTTCATCTACATGTACACAGGTAGCGGCTAATAACAAGGTATACCAGGCTCTCTAGCCATGATTGACATCCAGTCTAAGAGAAAGACAACAATGAATTAATAACCGATTGGAGATTGGGATAGAAAATTTTAAAAACATATTTGCGATGAGGATGCGACCATATACTACCCAGGGGAGTTTATGGGGTTAAGAGACATAACATATATTTGTATACATGTGTGTGTGCGCGTGTGCCTGCGTGTGTGTTTGTAACGCTGTCTAACCTGTTTTAAAGAGCGCAAATTTACAAATTTTACCCGAGAGAGAAACGTTCAGCCATACGTAAATAATCCCATCATTTTTGATGGGCTACTGTGCGTAAAATTACGTCTGTACTTTGATATCGAAGTTCCAATATTTATATCGTCATTAACGAAATTTTGTATGACACAAGGCCACAAAACGCAAGCATTGATGGATTCCAACACAAAGTTGGTAATCACCACAAAACAACAATGTCAGCTAGTTGATGTCAAAGTTTGTGGGATGGAGTGTCATCATAATTTAAACTATTTACATTATCAACAACAAAGATGAGATTTGTTTGGTTTGGTTTGGTTTGGTTTGTTTTACGGTATATCAACCTCAATGGGTCATTTAATGCCGACAAAATTTTTATTGCTGGTAATATGCTTTTCTTCAAAAATCTATTTCTGGGAATATTTTTCCTTGAAGAAATCTATAGCTGGTCATATTTTTTCAAAGAATGGATAGCTGTTTGTATTGCTGGTATTTTTTTTAAGTATTGCAGATAATAATTTTTCCTTAAAAAATTATTGCTGGTAATAATTTTTTTATTATTACAAAGTATTTCTGGTATTAAAACCAATTTAACTATTTGCCCATAGCTGGGACCCTAACAGGTGCTACCAACCCGGGTCAAGGTGGACCTGGGAACACCAGCAATTAAGAGGTGGTTCCACGCTCCACAAAATCTCCTGATCAGAGGCCTTGCTGTTGGAAGTAGTTTATCATCTTACCCAGGACGCGGATGTAGTTTATCGTCATAGCCAGGATGAACAAAGATGAGGACAACGGTCCGTATGCAAATAGTGTAAATAATGTAGACTAATAGTTTACATTAAAAACTATGAAGAAAATTCGAAGGAAAATGCGGGAAATTATATCATATTTTAGGTGTATAAGACGCATTTTTAACCCTAGATTTATGTCAAAATCTACTTGCGTTTTATACACAGATAATATGAAATATTATATATATATATATACATTATATATATATATATATATATATATATATATATATATATATATATATATATATATATATCATTATTTTGGGACATCCTGTATATATATATATATATATATATATATATACATGGTGTCCCAAAATAATGTATACACTCTTTGAATTGTTATGACTTATTCAATTTATGTATTTTGACTTGTAAATAAGATTAATACAAGAGAAAGAATACACATTTAAAGAATTTGAGAGTAAAATATACAAGAAACATAGAAAATTAACTTTAATAAGCTAAAAGCTACTTGGGGCAATGGCAGAATGTTCATATAATGATGAGTTCACATCAAGTGCTCAAAATGGTTGCCGTTCTGTTCAATACACTTTTCAGATCTTGAAGAAATAGACCTACAAATGTCCAGTATCATTTCCTCTGGTATTTGAACACATTCGTCTTCAATTGCTACTCTCATTTCAGCAATTGTTTCAGGTTTCCTACTGGAAACTTTGTCTTTTAGAAACTCCCACAAAAAGAAATCCAAGGGTGTCAAATCTGGTGATCTAGGTGGGTATTCAATTGTCCCTTTTCTTACAATCCATCTGTTTTGCATATTTTCTACATAAGTTCTCATATCACGGTAATTTATTATTAACTATTAATATTTAAAGAGTGCATACATCATTTTGGGACACCCTGTATATATATATGTGTGTGTGTATGTTTGTGTGTATGCGTACATGTGATATACACAATCCATGTGTAAATATGTTTAAACAAGCGTGCATTGCGTGGTTCGTTTGATTTAGTATAAAATGAAACATTTGGATAAAACAGAAAGATTTTCCTACGACGAAGGAAAAGATAGACGCTTGCTCATGTGTGCCTGTGCCTGAAGAATTTGTTAATAAAATAAGAAGTTATATAGTGATGAAGTCATTTAAGAAGTGTAGTATCAGTAACTTAATGGATGGGACCGAGGATAACATTCACTTAGATCATAACATTGGAGCTGAAGTGAAAGTGAAAGTGAAAGTAATGAGGATTTGTAAGTTTTTGACTCAACTAAACCACAGTAAACTTTCCAACCTTCTGGTGATTTACGTTGGCATTTCAAACTGAATCCTTTATCGTGAATATAACAATAAAGATGAGGACAAAAATCCGAACAATGTAAATACTTACAATGCCTCATCGCAAAAATATAAACATTAATTCTTAAATTATCAGATTTAATTTTTCTTACAAAAAATCTTTCAAATACGACCGGTGCTTTCTTTTCGGAAACTATGAATTCAAATTAAGGGTACGACTTATATACCGAAAATATGTTGAATCTCAAAGAGAAGGCTTAATATAAGATAGCTATCTATCTCTCCCTCTCTCTCTCTCCCTCTCTCTCTCTCTCTCTCTCTCTCTCTCTCTTAAATGTCTCTTCAGAACATAAAGGACTATGGCTCTCCACGGTTTCTTTCAATTTCTGTGAAATTCTATGACTTCTTGAATACTAAGTCATGGTAACCCGCTACATTCTTAATGGTTGGAAATTCAGTTTTCCTTCCCTTAGAATGGCTGCCATTCAAGGCTATCACCCCTACTGTTTAATCACTATTTGGGAAGAAAAGAGATGTATTTACGTCTTTCCCAAGAACACTTATGCGAAAGTGAACGCAACTATGAGTGGATTCGAACTCGGCTCGTCGATTCCACTCTCGGCGCCGATATTATATACACAATCCAATCCTATACGTGCAATCCAATCCTTCGAAATCCTGATTTTATGTAGGTTCGAAACACTTAACTATCTCAGCCATAAGGTAGGCTTTACAAGCGCTCCTATCTTGATGTTGGTGACAAATAACGACCTCATATCACAACATTTCCTGTCAGTGACATTGAGCTGTGAGCCATTCATTTGAATTTTATCGCAATAAACTAATTAATTAATGCTGAAAAAAACCTTCAGCTCAAGATTTAAAATAACCATTAATAACAGAAAATAGCTTCCAGCAAATGAATCGCTAAAATAAATCAAGCATCAAAGTTTAATCAATGATCTTGAATCTATTTTATACCATTTGTTGTGTGTGCATGCGTGCGTGCGTATGTGTGTGTGTCTGTATGTGTGATGTTTCTACACATTGATTTTAATTTTGAAAGGATAAAACTCTCTCTCTCTCTCTCTCTCTCTCTCTCTCTCTCTCTCTCTCTCTCTCTTATAGTTCTGGTGATCTCTGGTACTGACCTGGTCTAGACAATCTTAAGCCTACCTCGAATTTCGAATTTCCCCAATGTCACTTCTGGTACCTTTGGGTAGATTAAAGGTGCGCAAATTAATTTGAGTAAATGACGGATCTCTTCAGCTCCTTGCATGTCATATATATATATATATATATATATATATATATATATATATATATATTTTATTTGTTTAAATATATTTATTCTAAATTTTATTAATTGCTAAGTTTTTTTAAAATTAATCAAAGCGGTTCTAATTAGCAACGTTGGCATTGTAAAGATTTTCTTTATTCTTTTTTTTTCAGTTATTCTAATGTTTTTACTGAACGATACA
Source organism: Acanthosepion pharaonis (assembly GCA_903632075.3). Lineage (NCBI taxonomy): Eukaryota > Metazoa > Mollusca > Cephalopoda > Sepiida > Sepiidae > Acanthosepion > Acanthosepion pharaonis. The sequence goes on along the minus strand of CAHIKZ030000894.1, from coordinate 442,453 downwards.
TTGACAACAAATTTTAAGTATCCAACTTGTTTTCAAATATACCATCTTATATATATATATATATATATATATATATATATATATGGGGGGTGAAAATTATTTTCAGATAGAGTGGAACTTTGAAGGAATAAAATTAATAAAATGAAACTATTCAGCGACTACACGTTTTCATTAACGCTTTCATAGTTTAATAAAAAGACGAAGGATTTGAGAATTGCCTAAAAAAAGTGAGTTTTTCTTATACATCTGGTATGCAGGTTGCAATCACACACACTCTTTTATATATACAGTGGAATCTAGGTTCATGAAATTCGTTACTGAAGCCCGTTCGTAACCCGAAATGTTTGTAAACTGAAACTATTTTTCCAATAGGAATCAATGTAAAATGGATTAATTCGTTCCTGAAGGCTATTCGTAACCCGAAATGTTCGTAAACCGAATCTATTTTTCTAATAGGAATCAATGTAAAATGGATTAATTCGTTCTTGCTCCCAAGATGATATATATATATATATATATATATATATATATATATATATATATATATATATATATATATATATGTTGAAATAACAACAGTCCTTTGTGCACAAGTTTATACACAAAACTAATGGAAATCATTAAATCTAAGAAAAAAAAACAATTCTAAACAGATAGAATATAGACGAACGATTTAATTTTACTGTACGGTATGTAAGAGAGTGGATGGCGTAAGTTGAAAGGGAAGGAAAGATATATTATTGTTTGGAAAAGGGAAGGAAAACTATTCAGAGACTACACGTTTCATCCTATCGGGAACTTTATCAAGGCAAAGGTAAAGATTTATTTTACTGCACGTATTTATATACAAGAGTAAGGATACCAATGGTTTATCAGGGCTCTTGAATTTGATGACGTTCATGAAAGTTCATCAGGTGCTTTAAAGGTCACTTAAAACATGTGGAGGACACAAAGTGGCAAAATTCAAAGTCAGATAAAAAAAATAATCAAGTTATATCCGGATATATATATATATATATATATATATATATATATATATATATATATATATATATTAGTAGATCCCGTTGCCCAGGATGTAACAATGAGATAGATCAATTATTAGTTTTTTTTTGTTTATTTTTTTACGAATTGGTCAAACCCAAACTCAAACAAAAACATTGTTTTCAATCGTTATGAGACTACCGATTGAATAGAATTTTATTATAAACAATTGTCTTGTAAATGGAATTTTTAAAGTATTCTGAATGTAAAAATAAAGAAAAAAGTGTGCAAGACAATAAGAAACACTACCTGCCAAAAAAAGTGAAGTTTTGTTGAAATCGGTTGAAAAATGTAGGAAATCTGATCCCATATACAAACGAACACACACACACACACACACACACACATAAACAACCAACCAACCTGGGTTTTATAATAAGTATAACTCGAAAACTCGATATTAATAAGTATAACTCGATATGAGTTATCCCCCTTTCATTAATGCTTCTTAATCGTGTTTTCAAATTGATTTCTTGCAAAAACAATTGTGTTTTTCCAATTTTTGGCGCTGTCAGAACCACCGCAAGGTAATTTTACGTAGTCCTTTGAAGTTTTGTTGAAATCGGTAGAAAAATGTAGGAAATCCGATCCAATATATAAACGTACAGACACACACACACACACACACAATCTGCGTTTTATAATAAGTAAGATAAGATATATATATATATATATATATATATATATATATATATATATATATATATATATATATATATAAAAAATAGACATAATGCTTTATATTGATTGCACAACTCTGAGTTTCATGTCGACGCAATTTTGCTGGTATTTTTGGTTAACGCAGATTTTTAATATTTCTGGTTATTGCGAGATATTTTGTTGCTGGTTTGGATTATTATTGTTGTTAAAATATTTAAATGATTGTTAGTTTTAGATTTGAATTTAGGCCCAGATTAACATTAAAGCTTGAAAATCAGAAATTATAAAATTTAATTTAAAGAGACCCTGTTGTTATCAAATGTAACAAACAAGAAATAGCGTTTGGAAATCAAGGAAGGGTAACTCTATTTTTCCATGAAAATCAATAAAGTAATTAATAATGTCATTAATATTAATAAAATAAATAAATATATATATATATGTATTTGTTTACAATCGCTCGCTCGTACATTTACCTATATTTATCCATTTGGTTATATATATATATATATATATATATATATATATATATATATATAGTTCTCACCAGTCGAGGTACAATTGAAATGCACCCAAACGAATTTGATTCTTTGTAGTGAGTAAACTGTTTTGGTCTATATGAAAAAAATATAATAAATAATTATTGCTATATTATCAGTATCGAGCCCTCGTTTGGATTAATGCTGTGAACGTTAGAATTTATATATTATTTTCGTTCTCATTGCATCGGATATATATATATATATATA
>CAHIKZ030000894.1:420000-437500 GCA_903632075.3 Acanthosepion pharaonis | reverse complement strand
GCGATACCTACTAACAAAAGTGATGGAAAGAAAAAGAAAAAGACTTTAAATGAATTCCGCTAGATATAAAAAAAAAATCTAAAATCCCCAACACCTCTCTTTTTTGCGCATGTGTAGTTGCGCCAACATAACAAATTAAATCTGATGAAGTCCTGAAGGACAAAACGCGTCACAAGTAAACTTTTTCCATTTTGTCATACAATCTCCCCAATATTTTTCTTAAGATATAAAAATACATATCGTTATCTAATATATATATATATATATATATATATATATATATATATATATATATATATATATTTCGGTAGCATGTTTTCTTTAGGACATGTTTTGTTGTATAGTTTAGACATGTTTTGTCGACTTATTTTCGATAAAATCCTTTCATACTCACGGATACGCTTTTTGATGTCATTGATAGAAGAAATAAAATCACCGTGTTGACACATTTTTCTTTTATTACCAAGTACCTTCGACATATCCATATCATAATCAAGGTATTGTTTATTACAAAATAATTATTGTAGTATTCATTATTGTCAGAGACAAAAAAAAGTATCGAGGTATTTTCAATAAGGATTTTTCTGAATTGACAGATTGAGTGGACAGATATGTTGTAAATGTTTTGAAATAGTAGACGTATTATTCAAATGAAAAAGTTTTTCATGAAAAGAATTAATATAAATTAAAAAATTTTGAAGCTATCTATATTTAAAAAATTATTGAAGCCAAACCTTAATAAAATTAATTATGAATACTCCACAGATGTTTTAAAATGTGTATAATAGATAGTTTGAAATGACACGGTTTTCACTAATGGTTTCTCATTTTACTATTCATTTCGTAAAAAGCTCTCCAAACCATACTGAGTTACGCCCCTTTAAACAGTTTTAGCGGTCACACACTGACGCAGCGACCCTCACTCCATTTGTAAGAACTTTAACTTTCAGATTACACAACAATTTGTCTTTATACTTCTGAGATGAGGTATTATGTACAGTATTTACATTAGTCGGACTATTGTCCTCATCTTTGTCGCCATATTTGTCACAACGTTTCGGCCGTTGTACGCTCCGGCCTTCTTCAGGTGGTTGGAATTTCGAACTGAACCCTTTATTTCGATCGCTGGGGTAGACTGTTCTAGTTCCACGTGCCATGTTTGATGGATGTCAGTTATCAGTTATCTTCTGCTAATTTTCCCTCTGACAGTTCTCCAATGCCTTAACCAGGAATTGAACTCACCTTCTTTGGGTCTGTCACTGGATCTAACCAACGCCTTTATCCACTCCTGGTAGTGTTTCTTATTGTCTTGCACACTTTTTTCTTTATTTTTACATTCAGAATACTTTAAAAATTCCATTTACAAGACAATTGTTTATAATAAAATTCTATTCAATCGGTAGACTCATAACGATTGAAAACAATGTTTTTGTTTGAGTTTGGGTTTGACCAATTCGTAAAAAAAAAAAAAAAAAACTAATTAAGACATGTGTGTCCGTCAACCTTAAACAATAATCTTTGTCAATTTTATTTTTCAGTCTTTATGATGGTCGATACTTGATCTATCTCTTACTGTTACATCCCCGGGCAATGCCGGGCTCTACTACTATATATATATATATATATATATATATATATATATATATATATATATATATATATCCCGGATAAAAACTTGATTATTTTTTTTTATCTGACTTTTGTGTCCTCCACATGTTTTAAGTGACCTTTAAAGCACCTGATGAACTTTCATGAACGTCATCAAATTCAAGAGCCCTGATAAAACATTGGTATCCTTACTATTGTATATAAATACGTGCAGTAAAATAAATCTTTACCTTTGCCTTGATAAAGTTCCCGATAGGATGAAACGTGTAGTCTCTGAATAGTTTTCCTTCCCTTTTCCAAACAATAATATCTCTTTCTTTCCCTTTCAACTTACGCCATCAACTGTCCTACATACCGTACAGTAAAATTAAAGCGTTCGTCTATATTCTATCTGTTTAGAATTGTTTTTTTTTTTCTTAGATTTAATGATTTTCATTAGTTTTGTGTATAAACTTGTGCACAAAGGACTGTTGTTATTTCAACATAAGCAATCATCTTGGGAACAGGAACGAATTAATCCATTTTACATTGATTCCTATTGGAAAAATAGTTTCAGTTTACAAACATTTCGGGTTACGAACGGGCTTCAGTAACGAATTTCATGAACCTAGATTCCACTGTATATATAAAAGAGTGTGTGTGATTGCAACCTGCATACCAGATGTATAAGAAAAACTCACTTTTTTAGGCAATTCTCAAATCCTTCGTCTTTTTATTAAACTATGAAATGCTTGTGATAACATGAAAAAACAAATGACCACATAGACGTGCGTGTGTACCAGTGTGGAAAGCTTTGGCATCATTTCAGAATCTAAAGTTAAGATACGTGTATATATTTGGCAACAGACAAGCGCCATGAACCTCCACCATTGTTCCCAATGCCTTTTAGTCGTCTGCTTCTCGCCTTTGCTCTTCCTTGCCGACTTCGATTATCGTCGAAATAATGTAGGCAAGACATCCGTAGTTGTGTAAGCCGAGACTCGAATAATGCTCCTGTTCAAATATATATATATATATATTTTATGAATTATAACAATGCTATTTATCGCTTCAACATGGGAACAAGAACAATTAGACACGGTAGTCTAGTCGAACATTGACTGCAAGAAGACAGACTGCACGGTCAGCGAAAGAGAGTCCAAGTTGCGAATTAGTTAACGGAGACGTCAAAATCAAGCGGGAGCAGAAAATTAACTATGTAGAAAATATTTAAAAAGGAAATAAAAATTGTGACGGAGAAACTGGAAGGCGAATAAGAATAATAAAAGATGCCTTTCAGAAACTCATAGAAGTATTAAGATATCGGAAAATGTCGTCATGAACAAAGAAAAGAGTGCTGAACTTTCACGTCATGTTCTAATCTTTTATACGGCAGTGAACAGTTGGACAAATGAACAAAATAGATAGATAGATAGATAGATAGATAGATAGATAGATAGTGAAGAGAATGAGATAGATAGATAGATAGATAGATAGATAGATAGATAGATAGATAGATAGATAGTGAAGAGAATGAGATAGATAGATAGATAGATAGATAGATAGATAGATAGATAGATAAACAGGATTGCATATATAGATAGATAATGAACAAAATTAGATAGATAGATAGATAAATAGATAGATAGATAGATAGATAGATAGATAGATAGATAGATAGATATAGATAATGAACAGGATTACATAGATAATGAACAGGATTGCATATATAGATAGATAATAACAGAATTAGATAGATAGATAGATAGATAGATAGATAGTGAAGAGAATTAGATACATAGATAGATAGATAGATAGATAGATAATGAACAGGATTACATAGATAATGAACAGGATTGCATATATAGATAGATAATGAACAGAATTAGATAGATAGATAGATAGATAGATAGATAGATAGATAGATAGATAGATAGATAGTGAAGAGAATTAGATAGATAGATAGATAGATAGATAGATAGATAGATAGATAGATAGATAGATAGATAGATAGATAGATAATGAACAGGATTACATAGATAATGAACAGGATTGCATATATAGATAGATAATGAACAGAATTAGATAGATAGATAGATAGATAGATAGATAGATAGATAGATAGATAGATAGATAGATAGATAGATCATTAACAAAATTATATACATCCATCCAATTTTTTTTTATTCGTATTATTTTCTCTGCTTATCCATCGGACCAATCAGCTTCCCTTCCACTTCATGCTTCTGCCTCTGCAGATCTGACGGAACGTTCACCACCTTCGCCCTTTCTTCACTGTTTCCTTCCTCCTCCTCCTCCTCCTCCGATACCCACATTCAATGTAGAGATGACCATGCCAAATTTCTGCACTAAAGCCTGATCATTTACAAGATGGCAGCTGGGCTCTGTCCTGCGGCACACCCTATATCCGCTGGAACCGTTCCAAAGACGAAACTTCCTCTTCACCGCCATTCATTGATCGACTTTATGTTTCTTCGGCCATGAAAAATAGGCCATGACTCTTGCCTTTTTCTTTCTACTTTCGGACCCCTCATGACTTTTTCTTTCACTCACAGGTAAACGGATCTCAATATATGCGTGAAAGGATACCTACATTTATACACAGGCGTTTTTTTAAGAGGGGGGGGGCTTACCATAATGTAATGGTTAACAAGACTGTAATGAGTTCGATCCTCACTGAGCACCATACACTGTACAAAATTAATCTTTTTTCGAATGTGTAGCATGTCTTAGACGGTTGTCAATATTAACAACAAAATTTTCCGTAAATGAGTGTCCCACATGATTGTTTATTTCTAGTCTCCTTGATAAAGAACACAGGCGTGTCCGAAAATTCCAACATTAAAATCTTCCTCTTCGTACTTCGATTTAGTCAAAAGGCCTATTGATATAGAATACTGAACTGTTACGTGACATCTATCCTTCTTTACGGCATTGAATGTTGGACGATTTCCTCAAAGATTAAGAAGAGACTTCAGGCGACGGAGATGTAGTTCTACAGAAGGATGCTAAGGATATCATGGACTGAGCATGTGAGCAACAATGAGGTCTTAGAGAGGATGCAAACAACGAAGAGGCTTAACACGTGACATCAGAAAGCGGCTGCTGAAGTTTCTGGGACACCTAATGAGGAAGGAGGGCCTGGAGAATCTGATACTCACAGGTCGAATAGAGGGAAAAGAGAGACAAGGGAAAACAACGCGTGACGTACCTGGCGGGTTTAAACAAGTGGATGACAGAACGTGGTCTGGGGGAGGAAGCACAGGGAAGAAACTTGTTGAAAGCTGCAAGGGATAGAAAGAGGTGGAGAGCCATGATCGCCTACGTCCTGAATAGACATGGCACATAAAAAGAAAGAAAGAATATAAAATAAATTTTATCAGTCTTATTGACAATATTTTCATCATTTTGTTGTCTTTTATTCCTCGAATTTAATTAACCTGCCTAGTAATTTATATATATGTATGTGGGGGGGGGGGTAAACAACGAGACAGCTGAATTTTCGATATATGTCACATCCCAATTGGAAGTGTGTCGTTTTCATGCGCAAGACACATAATGAGGAAAGAGGCCTTGGAAAATTTAACACGTCGAAGGCAGTAGAAGCAATGGAAACAGCGAGCAATGCTTCTTCTATGTCGTTGGGCAGAATGTCGCCATTATTTGTTGGCTATTACTGAAGATAACGGTGAACTCATAGCCATGTCTCTTCCTGTCGATATATATCAGATACCAATTTGAAGAATGCCGTTTGCACGCACAAGATACTGAGGAAAGAAAACTTGGAGAATTGACAGAGCACCTCGAAGCCAGAAGCAATGGAAACAGCTAATAAACTACTTAATATGTTTTGGTAACCTGATGGAGAAGAAGTACTGCAAGCCTGACTGAGGGGCCAAGTCTGACTGGGGACCCCGGGCAGTGCTTTCTGATCCTCGGTATCTTATCAGCATTTTCTTTTTCATACCTAAATTTATATACAACTAGCAGTAGAGCCCGGCGTTGCCCGGGGATGTAACAGTAAGAGATAGATCAAGTATCAACTATCATAAAGACTGAAAAATAAAATTGACAAAGATTATTGTTTAAGGTTGACGGACACGCATGTCTTAATTAGTTTTTTTTTTTTTACGAATTGGTCAAACCCAACCTCAAACAAAAACATTGTTTTCAATCGTTATGAGTCTATCGATAAAATAGAATTTTATTATAAACAATTGTCTTGTAAATGGAACTTTTAAAGCATTCTAAATGGAAAAATAAAGAAAAATGTGTGCAAGACAATAAGAAACACTACCTGCCAAAAAAAGTGAAGTTTTGTTGAAATTGGTTGAAAAATGTAGGAAATCCGATCCCATATATAAACGAACACACACACACACACACACAAACAACCTGGGTTTTATAATAAGTATAACTCGATATGAGTTGTCCCCCTTACATTTTACAGATGCCTCTTAATCGTGTTTTCAAATTGATTTCGTGCAAAAACAATTGTGTTTTTTCCAATTTTTGGCGCTGTCAGAGCCACCGCAAGGTAATTTTACGTAGTCCTGTGAAGTTTTGTTGAAATCGGTTGAAAAAATTTAGGAAATCCGATCCAATATATAAACGTACACACACACACACACACACACACACACACAACCTTGGTTTTATAATAAGTATGATTTAATCTAAGCACATCTGACTATTAAAGGATGACAAATTTTCGCTGATATTTTTTTTTTTTTTTGTCCACATTCGTGATTTTGTTTTGGTTTCGCTAGGTCTCGAAAAACAATATTTAAAAGCTACTATTTTGTATCCATAACGTTGAATGTGTTAAATTATTCAACATTTTAGGAAGAAAAATCTCAAGTTGATGATAAAAAATGCCGTAAGACATTGTTGATTTATTTAAGATGGAATGATCTATCATAACATGTCTCTAATTTGTATTTAGATACATTGTATTTATTTCCAATTTTTCTAGTTGAATTTTTCACCTATATTGCATTTGATTCATTATTGTCTATAATGAGGCTACGATAAAATTTTATATTTTATATGAATGGTAGAAAATTAGGAAATTTAAGATATAGTAGATTCGGGGTGTCCACGAGAACTTTGCATTGGTCTTGATTCAAATTTTTCAGCCATCGTAAAGATTGCAGAGTCCTTGCAACACAACATTACAAAATCTCACTCTGTAATTGAATAGGGATAGATAGCAAAAACAAAATGGCGGAAAGTTAAGTACTTACGAGTAGCAGCTGCGCGCGCATTTCCATTAAACTTCAAAATCAAAATCGTAACACAAAAATTCAATACCACCTTGTAACTATTCGAATCACTGCGTAATATACTGGTCCATTTTTGAATCCATTTTAATATGATACGTAGTTATTTTATGACCGTGTGTCTTCAAAACAAATGTGATCATGGCTCTCCACAACTTTCTACCATTTCCCCTCCCTACTTCGAGCTCTGCCTTTTATTTGCACAAGCCCGTTAGATAGGTCACTCATTGTTTCTCTCTGTCCCTCTTACCTTCAATAAGTTCTGTGAGTGTCAAAATCGCCAATCCCTCTTTCCTTATTGTACTTCACAGAAATTTCAACTCTTTCTGATTCTAAGTATAAGCCTACGTTTTTGTTTCCATTTTTCTTAAAACTTCCTCATTACTCATATGTTCAATCCATGGTTATTCTCAGCATCGTTCTGTAGAACTATAATTCTGTTTCTTAAAGTCTCCTCTTCATCTGTGAGAGAATTGTCCTGTATTCACTGCTATAAAGGCGATTTCATATTACATAGCATTTCAGCTTTCTTTTCTTTGTTTCTAACGAAATTTTCCTGCTTCTAAACACATTAGTTAGCTTTTGTGATGTATTTTGTTATTCTAGTTTGCCTTCGGATTCCTGGTATATTTTCGGTCGGCTGAAAAAACACTTGTGTCCGTCTTGAATTTATGCTCTGTACGATTTAAGAAAAGCAAAATTATTGTTTATTTTGTTTTAAATAATCAAATACACTCCAGTTATATTAGCATACACTTCAGAGTATGTCATCTACATACCTTGTCCAAAATAACGCTATTTTCAGAGTATGTTAGTTATTACTGGAGATAGTGGCGAACCCATAGTCATGCTCCTTTCTGTCAATATATGTCAGATAGCAATCGGAAGTGTGTACGCAGAATGTTCATCGAATATACTGTTTTATTATTTACTTTTCTTTTTTTCGTTTTTCAGAAACGTTATCATTAATGGGGCCAGTTGAGCAGAAGGTGAAGAATTTCTACAATTCCTGCTTATTGGAAAGTGACGGCTTCCATCAGGACATCCGGAAGAAAACGTTGTCATCTTTGCGCCTGCTAATCAAACAAGTCGGTGGCTGGAGCTTCTCAGACATTGATAATACGACGACGACGACGACGACGGCTGCCAATTGGAGATTTCAAACAGCACTTCAAAACATTCACCATTTAGGCGTTTGGCCACTTTTTGAAATCACTGTCGATGTCGACGAAATGGACCCGACAAAAAATATATTTAAAGTAAGTTCCTTGAAAACTTATTGGACAGGTAGATGAAGACATTTGATTGGATGTTTAAAGTGAAGTCAAAATCTTCATCTATAGACACACAATAACAAGAACGCATAGACACACTACACGTTTGTCTTTCTAGATGCATACCGACACGTGTGAACACACATAGACGTGCACACGCATGCGTGGACATACTCTTTATCTTTTTTTATTCAATTCATTAACGACTTTTTAAAAATTTCTTTCATCGATTCAAGGCGGTCTTAGCATTTTTTTCTTCTGCCATTTAAAACAATTCTCTGGTAAGAAAAAATGGCTAATACGATTTGATGAAAATAATTTTTTATTTACGTATTTTGTTTTTATCTTCCGTCAGCTTAAGAACGAAAGTTTTAGCCAATCAAAATCACCGAACGATCGCTCTATCCAACGTGTGAACTGCCTCAATATGGCCAATGGATAGCCTCCGAAGTAGCTATTCTGAAATGTTAAATTATTTTCCTTAAGCCATTTTGAATACATCCTAAAGAATGATGTTTTTTAAATTAAAAACGTCAATGGCAGTCTGACTGATTTTTTTTTTTTTTAGTGTAAGGTTCCCTCTGTATAAGGCCCGGGGGTCACTCGAGATAGATGGTTATGTTAAGGGGTAGTTTATATTGACAGGAAGAGAAGATAACGGTTAACGTTACCCTTGAACAGGTTAATATTTTAGAGATCGGGGAAACATCCTCTTGGGAATCTGTTCCACAGGGCAGTGGTTCGCAGAAAGAAGCTGTTTAAGTGAAACTTACTTTTCGCCGATAGAATACTTAGGGAATATGGATGCTTTGATACAATGTTAAGTGGCATGGCGGATCCTAGCCATGAAGATTAGACATGGCGGAACCAAGGAATGTAGTTCGTCTGAGCACTTTTGTAGTAGCGATAGAGCAGTGAGAGACTCGCTCCATCTCGCCTGTGAGAGAGAGAGGTTGGAGGTTAGAGCTAATTTATCAGATTTTTACTTCGGCAATATCAAAGGCTCTACTGACCTCCATTCCATTTTTATAAGTCAATTCCAAACCGCTATAACTCGACGCTATAAAAAGCAATATTCAGACTTCGAATTTGCTATGGAGATTTTCTCATATACAAAAAAAAAATACCAATTAAAAGATTTTGAATAAATTGTCGACTCGTTTAACTCTAGGATGGCCAAGGTGTCGTTTTTTGACACCTTCAAATTTTCAACAAATTTCTATGGAATAACTAGTTTTGGTTCGATGCTGAGGCTTATGGACAATTATTGAATTTTAGCAAAGATGCTTACCAGACTTAATTCTTTAAAAAATATTCAGTGGAATAGCTGATAGTTGAGGTTTTACTTTGAATGGCCGAGGTGTCGTTTTTGACACCGAGGCTATTTATAGCGTAAATACATTGAAAAAATTTCTCATTAGTAATAATACTTGTGTTTATGTCCCCATTCTATCTATTTATCTATCTATCTATACACAAACACACATAATATATATATATATATATATATATATATATATATATATATATATATATATATATATATATAATCACTTTTTTCAGTATGAGATATACTAATATTTGTGAATTTCTTTTCAGACTTGTTATTCCTGACTTGAATATTGAATATATTAGAGATGGCTGCTTCACGGCGTAATGTAAATAAAGATGTCAAAAGAGCTGGCTATCCTAGTGTTAACCGTTCTAAGAAGTGCCTAACTTTTTCTACAGTCAAAACTTTATCTTTAATTAGATTAGACCAAAATTGCTGTTATACCTGGGCAGGAACTACTTCTGGTTGGAGGAAGCGCCGAGGTGGTCAATTCAAAACGTGGCTCGCGGCGGTCAAAGCAGATATGGAACTCATGTCCGGTCCTCGCGTTTTCGGGGTCCGACGCTGGAATCGCGAATGACTCGATCATGCCGTCGATTCTGCTACAGATCGACGCGGGTGGATGGCCTTGACGCGCGATGCGGTTAATTCAATTGGAGCCGGGTCAACCCAACCCGGGTGAATGCCGTTACAAGAAACAAGAAAGAGGAACTACTCAGTCTTCACTTTCCCGCCTTGATATATTTCCAAAACTGTTTACGCGGTCATGTAGAATATTATATATTATTCCACTCGACAAAAATATTGCTACGATTTCCATAGCAAATGTTTAGATGAGCCCACTCTTTAATTCCACCAGTTCAAAACTTTACAGCTAGGACTCACCATGCTACATCCACACAGTTGAATCAGCCACATTTCTTCAGCAGTCCTATTGTTAATAGAAAGTTCTACTCAGACAGCCTTTTCTCGAGAACTGCTACTTTGTAGAACACACATCTGTTTTGTTACTTCCTCCAATACTAAACTCCTCAAATTAAGGATCAGTCATTATCCCCCTTATTCTCATAATCTTTGCCTCCTGTTATATTCATATAACATACCCCATTCAGTAACCCTCTACAATAAGCGTCTCTTGAGCCTTGTCTCGGGTGAACCTTACTTTAAAAAAAGTGCAGGCGATCTTGCTTCTCTCAGAAAACGTAACGTAATATCAATTAGGCGCACATTAAAAAAAGGAATATTACTTAATGTAAAGTTGAAACGGAACAAATTTGTTTATTTGCAATAACTTATGCGAAAAAAGAAATTTCTAAAGGCTTTCTTAAAAAAAAACATTCTTTTGGGCAACTAATAAAAATTATGTTAGGCAGAGAATATAAATTTACATTGTTGCTAAAACAAAAAAGGGTCGTTGATAGATGTCGACAGCGATATCCCCGAGGTGTTGCAAAAGTTCTGATTTGCCCGGGGTCGACAGATCAACGTCGTAACGGAACCGTTTCTTGCATAAAGAGGAGCGTCGAATGAATGCCGTTGTGGTAAATATGTTGAAATTAATACAGCCTTGTATAATTATGATAATAGCGAAAGAGTTCCCTTGTATGATAGAAAAAACTTCATGGGCGTATTTCATATGTTTGAACCTAGTCGACTGGCGCAACAGAATCACAAAGAGCTGCACTAAATAAGATAAACCCTATCACTTGAGGACTTTCAACAACAGCTGAAACAGATTGATATAACTCGAAGAGAAAATAATGTCATAATCAAGATGTTGATTATGACATTATTTTCTCTTCGAGTTATATTTATCTATTTCAGCTGTTGCTGTTGTTGTTAGTCAGTCGAGTCAGTACTTTCTGAGTGACTGTTCGATTGTACTCTCTTCCTACGGACGGGAGGAACCCGAAGGAGGCTACGCTGAAGGGTGGAGTCTCCTTCGAGAAGGTAAAACCGGCCCTGAACCCGTTTTTACGGGTTCAATGGGCATATTTTTGGCCGAGCCCACGGGCTCGGACTGCCCACGTTAAAAAGGCCTTGTGCCATATGACACCCTTGTGGGGGGGGGTGACTGAATATCATCAAGATGTTGATTTCTACAGTACTCCAAATAAAAGGTTAGGAAGGAAACCTTCATCAGTACTGAAAAGAGCGATAATAGCTACTGGACTTGAGAAACCTATTTTTCTGAAAAATATTTTAAAAGATTTTATAATTTTCAACCGACCTTTACACTAGCTGCTCGGTCAATGAATGCCGAATGTTTTCTTATAAGGAAACGGATAATATTACAATTATCATGGTTTTGAATTGTGCAAAAGTGAATGCAGTTGACTAGGACGGAATTTAAACATGGCTGTTCAGTCCCCCTTTGGAGTCGATAATAGTTCCGCAACGCTGGTCATGTTGCTACTTCGTTGAAAATGTCTTCAGTTATGTGACTAAATTGTTGTAAATTTGTCTTATTCTATCGAGCTTTTACACATTACGAATGACTTTTTAAATACATAAATGTGTGTTAAATGCATAACGTCGTAAAAAGGTGTTTATACAAAGCACTTCTCTAGATATATAAATATATGGTTTGAAAACAAGACTTTTCGTTTATTTAATTCCTCTTATATTTTTCTTTACTATACTCGCGTGGCATTTGCGCTGAATGCTAATGCGATTGCAAATGTCTAATATTTTTAGAGAATTCTATATCATTATTTAATTCTTTGGATTCTAAATCTGCTGCTTTTTCTCACTCTTTCTCTCTCTCTTTCTCTCTAGATTGGCATTGGATCCAATTTCATGGATCCCCATATTCATCCGATATCGGGCACTCCAGAGAACGACACAACATTAAACGGACCCTTATACTCACAAGTAAGTCGTATGTCCGCGAGTAATGTACCATTCGTTGTACAATCGACAAGAGTTTCTAAAGAAAACCGTTCTGTCTATCGTCATCATTGTCGTTGCCGTTGTAGACAGTCATGCGGTTCCTCTCATATTGGATTGGGATCCGATTGAACTGATTTGACTAATGCAAGACACATTTTTCCGCATAAAAATAATGACCAACTATTTCAAAATTATTATTATTATTATTTATACTATTTGCCTTCGAACTAATATCCTCATCTTTGTTGCTGTTATCACTATATTTCGCCCACACTTTTCCTTGCATACATGATCAGCTATGCCAGATTTCATTGTTTTCTTTCTGAAAAAGACATTGGATGACAGTAGAGGAAAGATCATTGGATGGACCAACTTTGTTTCTGTGTCTGCCTATATTTCTGAGATAGGGTATTGTAAGTATTTACATTATTTACATTGTTCGGACTGTTGTCATATTCACAACGTTTCGGCCGTTGTATGCTCCGGCCATCTTCAGGTGACTGGAATTTCGAATCGAACCCTTTATTTCGTCCACCGGGTAGATTGTTCTAATTCTCTATATACCTGAAGAATGCCGGAGCGTACAACAACAGAAACGTTGTGAATATGCCAACAAAGATGACAACAACAGTCCGAACAATATAAATAGTTTGTTTCTGTGGTTTGAACAGCGTCCATGTAGACCTGATCAACAGCCAAACTTTCTCAGTGTCTAGAAAATATATTAAAGTTCCTTGATGTGGTTATCATATTACTCTTTTGCCTGACTTTATTTCAACCGAAAAATATGTGTGCTTTGTGTAGTTTCTTCATTGAATATGGATGTCCAAGATAGTGTCAGTGACAAACGGATTACGTGGCGAAAATAGCTCAATCAAGTTTTGTCAAAAATTGAAAAATAGTTGCTAATTCATGTGTCTGAAATTGAAGTTTCTGTATTTTTTGCAGAACAAAATATGAAATGATCAATTATTTCAAAATTATTATTATTATTTACATTATTTGCCTTCGTACTAATATCCTCATCTTTGTTGCTGTTATCACTATATTTCG
Organism: Acanthosepion pharaonis; assembly: GCA_903632075.3. Taxonomy (NCBI): domain Eukaryota; kingdom Metazoa; phylum Mollusca; class Cephalopoda; order Sepiida; family Sepiidae; genus Acanthosepion; species Acanthosepion pharaonis. Next base: position 424,058 of record CAHIKZ030000894.1, on the reverse strand, counting down.
CCTACCCTTTTCCCTGCATACATGATCAGCTATGCCAGATTTCATTGTTTCAATATTCCTCCAGATTTACTCCTTTGTATTTTTTGCAACGGCTGCAAAGAATGGAATTGGACACAGTTCTTTCTCACGTTCTCCTCTTCGTTAGCGTGGTCGCCAACTACAGAGAAGTTAAATAAAAAGAAGAGAACATTAGAGGATCAGACATCTTAAGGACTTGACGCATATGTTACTCGATGTAGGACTCCTCCGTAGGCCTAGCATAGAAATTAATACAATATGGGAGCCATTGGTAAACAAAGAAAGAGACATGACAGTAAGGCTTCAACAGCGGCAACAGCAGCAGGAAGAAAAGAGAAACGGCGGTGAATGCAGTCAAGCGCGACAGCAGGAAAAGGTACTAGGTTTAATGCTAAAGTTATAGGTTCCGACGGGAAGACATAGGCTCAGTGAAGACAGGGAAAACAATAGGTAAGCAGTACCAAATAAGAGCAAATGGTTAATCTCTACACACGGATATTCCTAGATTAAATAAAGGGTTGACTTTGAAATTCCCTGAAGGTTACCTGAATATAAATACACCCGAAGAAGACCCTATCCATGATAAATATATCATCTCAAGTTCTCACACGAAATATCATGATCTCGTGAATGGCTAAGACTAGTTATTATTTTATTCGATCGAGTTAGTTCGGATATTCATGAGTTTATCACGTCAAACATCCCGGCTCTGCATCAAGGTCAGAAGGTCATTAGGGTGTCATAACATATCTGGTCAATGTAGGTGGTTGCTAGGCGACCAACCCATCTTTCTCTATGGCTATGTGTCCAGAACAGCAGATCACCGTCTTTAAATACAAATTAAAATGTGTAATTAATAATAACATTGATAATCTTGTAACCTCATCATTTTGTTGTATGAACTGCTTTTGAAAAGAAAACAAACGGGTTTATAAATGGTCTAGTATTTTTAAGGGCTTCTTGATTGGACCCAGAATTTTACATCATGTCGTCGTACATACGGGGATAAATGCGGTGAAAATGTTTAAGTAAAATGCAGATTTTATTCGGTTTTGTTGGCTCTTATGTGATTTCTATTTTCTTCCTTTTTTTTTTTCAGTTCTTGTCTGAATCTTTCGAAAAGTACATGAAGGAAACGATTCGGATTATGAAGTTGTTAGCGGGAAAATCAGTGAATGCCTCGATGCTCGCCTATCATGTCAGTGTCATGGAGAAAACGTTTGTACAGGTAAGCTGTTTATAGAGACGAATACTGGACAGAGTTATCTCCCCTTTCCTTCTTGTTTATCTTACATGGAGTCAATATAGAGTGGGAAAAGATTGAGGCCTAGTTGTATGAACAGACATAAATAAGTTGATATGAACAAACTGAGATAAATTGATAAAATTAGTTAGATTGATTTGTAGATATATATATATATATATATATATATATATATATATATATATATATATATATATATATGCATATATATATATGCATGTTTCATTAAAAACGACAGACAAGGTACTACGGTTGAGCTTTTTATTTAATTTTTTCTTGTGTTCTGACAAGAGCTTTCTTTTTCTGGACAAAGGTGTGTAAGAACTGTCCGAATGTTTTTTATTTCCGAGCGCTTTCGGCTATACCTTTAGCCATTATCAAGGATGATTCGATTATCACCTTAGTAGAGTGTGTGTGTTCTGTGTATGTTCAGTGTGTGGTAGTGATGTTTTTAGTTTCGCACATTGTGGCTTTGTTCATAGTTAATATTGTTAAGAGTTGGCTTTTTCTTTTTTATTATTAGAGCTTCCATTATTTTTAGTCTTTTTTTGCAAGTGGATGCAGTTAATATATTTGTGTTTTCTACTAGTATGTTCCTCATGGTGTCGGGTAAATGTGAGTGTGTGTTTAAATGTGTTGATGGAACTGTGATCAGATAGGTGTAATGTAAGCAGACAGCAGGACATATGATTTGATTATAGTGGTGAAGGATTTGTGCAGAACTAACCACAACCACACTTTATGAAGGTCCGAATACAGAGACCTGGCGCACTACAATCCTCCGCAGGTTTTGAATTCAGAGTTGTCCTTCTCCTAGACCAGTTGCCATCCAAGGCTATAGAACCCAGTCTGTCCTGCTATTTACCCATAACTGGAGTGAGAAGAAGAGGATTAATACCTTTCCCAAGGGTATTAGCACGTAAGTGAATGTAATGGATTCGACGGGAATGTATATATATATATATATATATATATATATATATATATATATATATATATATATACAAGTATATAATTGGTGTATACGGAATGAATTCCAATGACCAACAATTACTATTCTTAAAAAGAGTTCTCAATACAGAGTAAAGCAGATATAATTATTTATTTAAAAATTATAACATAAATATGTTATAAAATCACTACAAAAATAGCTATTTTGTTTCAACACCTCTGGTGTCTTATCAAGTGACGATATTGAATGCCCTATATATATATATATATATATATATATATATATATATATATATATATATCCTTTTTTTTAATTGATTAATCTACAACATTAGTCTCTGAATATTTTATATTTATTGTATTCTCTACTGTTCTATTTATGTGAGTGTGAACACTTGCGTACGTACGCACGCTTCTGTGTATGTGTGTTCGATTTATTTTCAAACCTTTGTAAGTTTCGCTACGTCTTGTCTGGTCAATGTGACATCTTTCTTGCAGTTCTCCTGTAAGTAAGGGAACGAATATTTTTTTTCTTTTGTTACATAAGCCAACAAAATAACTTCCCTCTTCTCTCTTTGGAATTATTCTGGTAATTTAAGCATCTAACGCAACATAAGACATCATTATTCTTCATTTTCTTTGCTTTTTCTTCCCTCCAGATGAAGTCGACGTCGTCGCAAGAAAGCTACAATGTATCCACCATCCATGACTTAACGATACGCTATCCGATGATCAATTGGATGAAATATTTTACCAGTCTCGCTTCCATACGTCACATAAGCATCAAGAGCACAGACCGGGTGGCTATATTGTACCCGGATTATTTGAGTCATTTATCGGTTTTCTTAAACGATGTCAAGACAAACGCCACAAAGGCCGAGTAAGTATTTAAGCTGAGTGAATTTTTAAAAATTTGACTCGCCGTATTTTTCTGAATATTAGACGCAACGGTGTATAGAACACATTCTTATTGAAGATAATTTGAGAAAAAAAAAGGGAGCTGTATTTGAAAGGCCGCATTTTTATTGAACAAAAATTTAAACTGATAATTTAAGAATTAATATAAATTGTTATAAACACAAATGAGCTCAAAACATCCAAATAAGAAAATATCGCAAATAAAAATTTTAAAAATAAAAATAAGAATTTACAGTTAATTTGATCCAAAACCTAGAAAATCTTCATTGTTTTTACTATCGCTTGGAAAGAAAGCAGACATTCCATCAATAATCAAAGAGAATGTCATCCTCGGTCTTATTCATTACTGTAATGATACCACATTTGTTAAATTACTTAATCCCTATATAACTTCTTATTCACGTAGCTTTCACTTTCACTTTCATTATTGAATCCAATGCCATGATCCAAGAGAAATGAAAGGAGAAAAAATGAAGACCAAATAAGCAAATACACTCTGCATAAAAGATAAATCCGAAAGTGTTTTAACGAATACTACAATAATGCACTATCGTTTCTTTTGGGGGTTTTTGTGTATAAGACGCACTTTTTTTAACGCTCAAAAATCTAATGTCAGTGAGAGATAACCATATATCCGTTCCATCCATTGCGTTACTGATACCACGCTTCTTAAATGACTTAGTTCCTATATAACATCTTATTACTTTTATTACAAATTCTTCAACCATATGCACACCTGAGCATATGTCAGTCATTTTTTTTTCTTTTTTTTTTTTTTTCGTCCTCTTTTAGTTCGCCTAACTAGGCCTCTGCATTTCAAGAACCGATAACCATACGATACATCTTATGGTTATCGCTCATACATGACTAATAAAATCTTATAAACTATTTACAGGTTGAATGCTCT